>NC_069484.1:25074505-25087005 GCF_026875155.1 Cherax quadricarinatus | reverse complement strand
AATATTTGAGATCTGAAATCTGTGTGTGTGGGCAGCGCAAGACATAATTATTATAATCAAAAAGAAGCTCTAAGCCACAAGGGCTATACAGCGCGCAAGACATAAGTCACTCCACATTAGAATCAGTTTGGAGTCGGAATAGCCTTTGACGGGTCAGTGCTGATGACACAGGTAAGTCTTCCAACCTGCATATTCCTATTGTAAACTCTACGAAGAGGAAAGTCACGACTTTCAGCAGTGCATAATGGAATGAGGGAGTTGAACCCGTGTACATGACGACTCGTAAATTCTAGGATTCTCGAGTTACCCCCCTCAGTGTCCACTCTAAATGTGTAAGCACTAGCTAGCAACCCACTAACATTAAACATTTACATGTATGCTGCTTAGCTGATCCTGTGTCTTAGCGGAATATGACGCTTTATAAGGTGTTCAGACTGATAATTTTGTGGGTGTAGGGGGACGGGAGCCACACTGTCACCCTCGAGGAACTTGAAAAACCCCAGATGGCTGCCATACAGATCACCAGTCTAATGACTTTATAAAAACACAAATCAGCTTGAATGTTTTAATTAAACAGTTTTGTATATCATGTTACTGCGTGGCTCAGAATATGGTTTTACAGGTGAAAGAAATCAATATATATATACCTTTATCTACTGTGCGAGTTAGAATATGATAAGGCAAGATGGCTACTGGTTTAATGTCACTTAATATTAATAGAGATATATTTTGCTGTAAATCTGCGTATTTTATTGATGTATTATATCAATTTTACTCCTTTTAAAAATGAAGTAGAGGAAGATATTAAAGAATTTAATTTTGAAGAAATTTTTTTCTCGCTTTTAGAAAGGGTTGGTGACTTTAGGGTGATTTTTCATCACAGTAATCCATTAGAAAATATGATTACACTTGGATTGTAATTATGGTGAGTGCTAGACCAGTCAGGGGTCGTAATGTGCTGCTGGGAAGGACGTGAGAAAGATTATGGAAAGGTAAACAAACCATACCACGGGTGGAGTTAGAACCACGCCCGTGGTATAGTTCGTTTACAATCGTGTCATTACGATTTCGTGAGTTATGAAAAAGGTTTGTAGTGGTGGGTAAGGGTGTGCGAGGGTAGGGGCTAGTGGAATGGGGAGTTGGTGAAGTTAGCTAGCTTCTGTTAAGCCTAAGAGTCTGCATCAGAAGCGGGACTTTCAGCGAGGAGGTCAGTTAGAGTGACGGCATTGGGGGATGGAGAGGTAGGAAGTGAATACTGCTACACATCGAGGAAGACAAAGCAACAGTATCAGATGAAGTATCACCCTGGGGGGCGTGGGTTAATTAGGAAACGTGCTGAAGATTATACCTGGAAGATCTCTCATCAGAACCATCACTGCTGATGGACAACACTGAGGAGACAGCATTAATGTGGAACTACGAAAACGCCGAGATGAAAATGGAATATTACCATCAGATGTCACAAAAAATCTTCATGCATATCATAAAGACATATACAACGTCAAACACTGAAGCAAAAAAAAAAAAATAAAAATTACCAATAAAAAACTATACCGTTTTAAGATTATAAATTTTAATAGCAATACCTGTTCTGTGAGAGGTGCAATCGCTGCAACATGACCCTTAATTCTTGCAGGAAACAAATATTATACCTCTGTGCAAGACGGCAAGCCCAGGAACTGAGGTGTCCTTCAGATATCAGTCTTTAAAATGTGTAGAAAATGAAAAGATGGTTGGGAAACACAGTTGAGGTGAGACTAATATGTATTGTCAATGATTTACATGCAGATGTCCATTACATTGGCTTCTATCGGAAGAAAGTCACTGTGAGGAGAGAAACTAACGGAGGTGGCACCAAACAGTGATTTTTGCATTACCTAAACATACACAAAACATGAGCAGTGAAAGAGATTTGGACTTCGAGTGAGGTGCATGTTAGTCATCTCACTGTGGCAAAGAATGTAGCAAAAAATGTGTAACGAAGACTACATAGCAGAGTGGTGAGAGTCGCGGCTCTCATCACTGATCGTAAAGTTCCAGAACAAGAACCATTTTAATTAGACGTGTTTCTCTGCTCCAGGTCCACCTAGTCTTCTAGTAGTCCGTGGATAGTTAACCACTACAAGTGAACAACATGATGCCATTTACATAAATATACTGTTCATCCGGCAGTTCACTGGCCAAGTGGAAAACTGTTTGAACAAAGATACGTGTTCCCACTAGATTATAGTTAAAAGTCTGAACTTTCAGGAAGACTGTAGGGCTTTCTCGTGCAAATTTTTATTCACAATAATTATATTCTCATATATTTCTTTCCAGCTGTGTATATAAAAGGCTTTTCTAAGAAATAGTAATTGAGGAAGCGGAAGTTTGTGCAACATTTGGCAATCTTTACTGCGGGAACGTTTCGCCAGCTAGTGTTTTCTTCAGTCCAATAGAGAGAAGAATGGTAGATTAGTAGTAGTTTGAGGTAATCAGTCCCTTAGGCTGGAGTGTTCAGTCCATTACTCTTGATAAAAGTGCGGCAGAAGTGTCTCATTTCTCAACTTCTCGGTTTTCTCAGTCATTTACATAATAACAGACGGTAATTCCCACGAAAGAATAACTCCAGCCCTGGTGTAAGAGACAGCAAGCCGACAAGCGGACGAAAACGCACCAAATAACATGATCCTATATCAAAACGTTTCGCTCGTGAGTAAAATGTGTTTATAAGAAAGATTTACGTTATTTTAAGTGTCTTAATACGACTATCTCTGCTGGACGAAATCAGTAACTCTCGTAAAGTGGGAAAGACTGGACATTTAAACTGAGATTTGTTTCACATTTCTTAATGGAAATCTATCTCAGTGATAGGAATGTATCAAGGGGGAGAAATAGTACTAACTCGCATACAGAATACAGAGCGGCGCCAGCTGCCGCAAACCAATTTCGCACGTTAGCAGTTACGTCTTCCACAGTAATAGCCTTCTTGTATATTCATGCTACGATTTCTCTATGTAATACTATACTTTGCATGTATAATATTTGCGAAGTATAATTATTTTAATCTGAAAACAAAAAGAACAACCCTAGTAGAAGACCGTTTGAATGTATTATTCTAGTCAATGATACTTTGATGTAAATTTGCAAGTTATAATATGTATATATGCTGAACATAAGCACTGAGTGTGCAGAACGTAACGGTGGGGTGAATATAAAGAGAGAGATATAGGAAAATTGCAAGTAAGATGTAAATGAGAACATGAGAGCACTGATGGAGAGACGAGTAGAAGAGAAAAAGAAAAGAAAAGAAAGAAGAGAGAAGAGGAGAGAGAGAGAGAGAGAGAGAGAGAGAGAGAGAGAGAGAGAGAGAGAGAGAGAGAGAGAGAGAGAGAGAGTAACTCGCCAATATTGTCAAAGTACCACACTTGGATCCACTTCGAAGACAGCGTGAAACAAGCTTTTATGCCACAAGACGGGCAGAAAGCAGAAACTTCACTCTGGCTGTACCCTTCTCCAGAACATCACTCCATCTGAGATCATATATACCCAGGATGACTCGAGTATGGAACACATTCGTACAGCATAATGATGTCAAGGAGATAAAGTCAGTTGATCAAATGAAAATGCTGGCCCACAGATGGCTCCAACTTCATCCTGTTCCCTACTTGTATGCCTCATAACAATAAAAATGCTTTCAAATGAGCTGATGTAGGTAACAGCTCTTAGCTTGTCAATAAAGTTAGGAATCCTTAACCTGTAAATAGCTTGTCAATAAAGCTAGGCATCCTTAACCTTGTCAAACCCTGTGTAAAAAGAGAGAGAAAGAGAGAGAGAGAGATGGGAAGAGGTAGGTAGATTTCAATCCACACACAGGTTGTCCGCTAGGAACTGTCTACATGTATCTAGATTAAAGCCTATCATCTATTGTCTAGAATCTAGATGTTTGAGGTAGGAAGAGTAAAACAGAAGGGTCTCTCCCCACCCTCCGGCTACTGCCGACATGAAACAAGCGCTAAAACATGCCATATCATATCGCAAAATTGTTCTGGAATTTATAGGAGAGACAGAAGATAGAAAGGCTACGTAAGATTAGATTTTGCCACTGAAGTGGCTAGTTTGTGCACCCAATATACATCCTGTGGATGGTAGTGGCTAGTTTATTGTGTACCTCATATCCATCCTGTGGATGGTAACGCAAGAGGATATGGATACACAATAGGCCTAGGAACTAGGCCTCAAAAGGGTTAACAGGAGTACATTTGGATTTATATCTACGGTTCACTTATCTGTTACAAGTAAATTCAGAAAATTTGCTTGGCTGGGTGCTTGGTTCTTGTAGGATTGTGTGGTTCAGTGGGATAAGGCGTCATGTGATTTTCGCTAACCACGAGGCAAGGCCAAAACTACATGGGTTCGAATCCTCGGCGAGTCGCAGTGTTGTTATTGATTCAGTAACACTCGTTCGTGGTCACAATATGTATACTGCTTTTGGAGGCTAGTACACCAAACTCGCACCACCGTTATGTCCTTAGACCAAGAGTAACACACCTAGCTTGGCTGGATGCTTGTTTTTTATAGGATTGTGTAGTTTTTCTTTCGCTCACCACGAGGCAGGGCCAATACTACATGGGTTCGAATCCTCGGCTAGTCGCAGTATTGTTACTGATATACATATATATATATGAGAGAGAGAGAGAGAGAGAGAAAGTAGAGAATGGCGTTGCAAGTGGTCGTGAAAAAATTACTCGTTTTTCTAACTTTGTGCTATTACAGCAAAACTCAGGTGGCTTAATTTGTTTTGTAAGTGTGCTTCACAGTGGAGTGTTGCAGGTGGGTGTGTTAGCCACTACAAACTGTGAATATTTTATGATAAATATCCGAGGTATTTGGAGTGTGGAAAGACCAGCTCTCGCCACTGTCACTCCACCTGAATGGTCGGTGATTTATTAGTGGATTTAAGTGAATCGATAATACTTCAGTGTGAGGCGGCTCGATCCTCTGTTTACTAAGATGGAGACAGATACACTATCTAGTTACGATAATCTGTCGTAAGTGGAGATATCTTCTTGTTCTTGTTATAATAAGGTTAGGTAAGTTTTCTAAGATTATTTTGGTGCAAAATTATAAATTTTGACATTAACATTAATGAAAAAAATATATCTTTAAACGTATAAGAGAAAATTTTAGAAAGGACATAATTTTAAACGAGTTCTTGCTAATTGACCAGTTTTACATATTCGGCACGACATTATATATATATATATATATATATATATATATATATATATATATATATATATATATATATATATATATATATATATATATATTATATATGCAATAAGATCACAGTAAACAGGTGATTAAGAAAAGAGAAATTCCAAGCGCTTTCGTGACTACTCACATTATCAAGGAACAATGAAAGTAAAGCATCAAAGGAAGGTATATAAAGGGGTAGCCCACACCTCACTATCAGATCCCACAACAAAGAAACACCTGACGCGAGACATCAGGCCCGCTGGCCGAACTAGACAGGTCCTTCACCTATTCTAAACTTAGAAAAAATCCCCTAGAAACCGTTAACAGCAATTTCAATAAAACAATAAAACTACTACTGAAAGGCAAAGATGAATTAGTCAAACAATTTACTTCCACTAATCCATCTTTGCCTTACATGTATGGACTAATAAAAACACACAAACCAGGGAATCCAGTCAGACCAATTATTAGCTCCATAGGATCAGTTTCGTATAAATTATCCAAATGGCTTGTTGATATTTTGAGCCCTATTGTTGGCAAAATTTCTAACTTTAATGTTAAAAAAACATAGATTTAGTTGATAAATTAAGCTCCTTGACTGACTTAAATGATTTTAACATGGTTAGTTTTGAAGTTACTTCCTTGTTTACGACAGTTCCTGTTGATGATTTATTAAGTTTATCTGAAGAACTCGTTATGATTTACCATTGCCAGTTCCTATCATTAAACTTATTAAACTTTGCATTATTGATGCAAAATTTGTATTTAATGATAAGTTTTACACTCAGAAGTTTGGTATGGCAATGGGGAATCCTCTTTCACCTGTTCTTAGTAACCTATACATGGAATTTTTTGAAACAAGGCTGCTTAACACAATCCTCCTTAATAGAGCTAAATGGTTCAGATATGTTGATGACATTTTGTGTCTTATGCCCAAAAATGTAGATATACACCATTTCCTTGGCAAATTAAATAGCTTAGCCCATTCTATAAATTTTACTGTTGTATTTGAAGAAAATAACTCATTGCCTTTTCTTGATGTTTTAATTATTAAGGGTAATAATGAATTCAAATTTAAAATTTACAGAAAACCTCCAAATAACTGTTCCTATGTCCACTATTATTCTTCCCATCAAGATAGAGTTAAACTGTCTGTTTTCTCATCAATGTTTTTGAGAGCTTTACGAATTTGTAGTCCAGAGTTCATAGATGAGGAAATATCCAAAATTTATGAAATAGGTAATGATTTGAAATACCCAAGAAATGTAATTGATAAATCTTTTAAAGTTGCTAGAAATACTTTTTACAATCCAAAAAGGGACAACCAGCCTTATTCAACTAAAAATATGTTGGTTCTCCCTTACCATGAAAACTTGGTTGATATGCCTTCTCTTCTTAAGACTTTTAATATTAAAGTTGTATTAAAAAATCTTGATACAGTAAAAAAACTTTTGATAAAGATTTCCCCCCAAAATGCTGATGGATGTGTCTATAAGATTCCTTGTAAAATTTGCGATAAAGTTTATTACGGCCAAACTGGTAAAAATCTCGAACTAAGATTAAAACAACATAAATATAGCATTAGAACTGGACAATATTCCAATGCCTTATTTATTCATGTAAGAGATTTTAACCATCCAACTGATTTTCAAAAAGTTGAGAAAGTAGTATCAAGCAAGTCCATGGTCGACAGGAATGTAATTGAATCTTGTTTCATAAAAAGCAGTTTTGACAATAATATGAATATTTCCTTTGGTTTATGTAAATTAGACCCATTTATAATTAATAGAATTTGGGAAGAATTTAATAATACATTGGACAAATAATAATTTTCTTAAATTTCTTATTTCTTGGGTAGAATAGTTTGTTGGTGGGTTGTATGAAGGACCTGTCTAGTTCGGCCAGCGGGCCTGCTGTCTAGCGTCAGGTGTTTCTTTGTTGTGGGATCTGATAGTGAGGTGTGGGATACCCCTTTATATACCTTCCTTTGATGCTTTACTTTCATTGGTCCTTGATAATGTGAGTAGTCACGAAAGCGCTTAGAATTTCTCTGTTTCACAGTGGTTGTTTTGCATATATATATATTATATATATATATATTATATATATATATATATATTATATATATATATATATATTACACCTCTGGGACATATATACTAGTTCTCTCTCTGTGTATATACCAAGGGGAATATACCCATTAGAATATATTCTGTGAGAAGTATATTCTTTTTAATAGTAACAATAATGTCAATATTTTATTAAAAAGTATATAGCACATTACAAATACATTTATTACAATAATTAAAAATAACTAAGTTTCAAATTTTATTGAAAGGTATTGAAAAAAACAAAAAAAATATCGCCGTTGAAGAGAGCAAAATACGAATTAAAAAAAAAAAGGCCTACTGCACCTCTCCGTTTGCATATAGAGCCACAGATTATCGGGAAAAATGCCGCTTACTCGATCCAGCATTTGGTCGATAAAATTCCTTGGACAGCCGTTGTGTCCTCTCTCCAGCACGAATTCCATCGGCATAATATTGTAGTTTTTTGAGTTTCCATGTTTATATGTGTTCTTTTGTTGGAGTCCGTGATTGTATGTTGGAAGAGGATGGGAGGGAGGGATGATTCACGGGGATAGAGGAGGAATGGACTGGAAAAGTGGGGCGGAAGGAGAATGCGAGGAGAGATGAGAGGCAGGAGGGGGGAAAAGAATGATGGGTGGAGATTAGAGACCAGTGTGTGTGGGGTGGATGGATGTGGTAAGGAGAGGGGTGGATGGGATGGAGTGGAATAAATGGAGGAGGGAAGAAGCAAGAAAGGAGTAAGTGGGATGGATGTAGGTAGGCAAAAGTACTTCGGCGTCTAAATATAACTTCAAATTTCAGTACGACCACCACACCATAATGCATCTTAAATGAATGCAGTATGTTAAGACCTGAGTGCACTATGTCTGGTGCACATGTCTAGTGCACATCACTCCAATCTCCCTGAGTGCACATCTGTTTCTGGTGCACATGTCTAGTGCACATCACTCCAGTCTTCCCGAGTACACCACATCTCTCTCATGACCACTACACAGGCCTCACTCTGCACTCACGGTCTCTTCACCTACTGACTCTTATCTCCAAACCTTCAGCCTTGGCAAACATTATTTATAGCAAGTTCATTGTTAATAATTGCTATATTTATCGATAAAAATCTCAGTGTTTATAGACTGATTTTGATTTTTTTAGTTCGCTAGGCTCATGATGTTTGTAGGATTGTTTGATCCACTGGTTCAGGGCGTCGTAAATTCTCGCTCTTCTCTTGAGGCGCGCTAAAACAATACGGGTTCGATCCCCCGGCTACCCGCAGTTTATTTAATACACACACACACACAAACACACACACCACACACACACACACACAAACACACACACACACACACACACAAACACACACACACACACACACACACACACACACACATTTCAGCTGTCTAAGAAGCAAGAAGCTTCGTATGTGAAGGAGCATCGCTAAATGATTCAAACGACAAGGTAAACAGTGCAATGCAGACAAGAGAGACAGAGAGAGAGAGACAGAGAGAGACAGAGACAGACAGAGAGAGAAAGCACGTACGTCAATACAGACACAGGTAGGTAATATAATTTTCTTAAATTTCTCACTGCGCAACCCTCCACAACCCAAAATTTTCACTGCTTGATCATAATATATATTAACTCCTTTTCTAGGAGCAAAAATATATCTTAAGTTAATGTAACTGGAAATATTGAGACTGAATATTAACTCTGAATTCTGGAACGATTTTGAAAACAAGAATTTTTTTTAAAACACAAAATATAATTGAAAATCGGATGTAAATCCCGGAGATTTACATCGATATTTTCACCGTGATATTACTGATATTTCTTAGCAGTAAGTTAATATATTTTCTTTCAAGGTGGGTGCCTTGATACTGACGGGTTCTTGATTCAAGGAGTTGGATCTACTTACCCTTTCTCCAGCAGAATTTTGTTTTCTCTTTCCAGGAGTTACATATCGCTCCTTCAGGAGCATAAGTAATAATCAGGATTATAATGATTATACCCTCAAAAGACAATATTTCAAATAATAATAATAATAATAATAATAATAATATACCCCAGTATTGCCATTCACATCGACTATCTTAAAATCACGAAAAGTCACGGTATTGTGCCTTTTTTGTTATTAATGCTGAGTTTGGTTATATGCAGAACTGACCTGGCTTTCCCTGGCTTATAAATTCCTTTTGACGGTTCGTCATGTAATTTTTTTTTTGGGGGGGAGGGGTTTAGAAACGGCTCACTTTTCCTTATGTACACAAAGGTTTTTTTTCCATCTTACTAAAAAAGGTGATATTAATTTCAATTTTTTTAGCAGCGTCAACCGGGATGTTAAATTAACATTTTAGTGACGAAGGATGACAGAATTATATGGAATATTTTTTCTCTGGGTCGTGGATAGCTCACGAGTTATATATTTTACAGGCTTTAATTTACACCGTCTAATTTACAGGCTATAAGATGTAAATGCACCTTGGGTTATGTTTAAGTCTTGTACTAAGGCAATCTGCTAATCTCCCTTAATCAGCGTGTTAGGAGTGGAGGTAAGTTGTTTTTATAACTTGACGTGCTGTTGGAGTGTTAGCAAAGTAACATTTATGAAGGGATTCAGGGAAGCCAGTTAGCTGGACTCGAATCCTAGAGGTGGAAATTATAGTTCCTGAATTCTGAAGGAGGGGTGGGTGGGGACCCTCTGACAAGACAGTGAAGGAGTTAGTGATGGTGAAATTATTTCTCCTTTCTTGGGCCACCCTGGTTCAGTGGGAATCTAAGGGCAATGTGTGGTGTAAATATTAGGCAGAGAATTCGTTGTGTGGAAATTGTTAGGTGTGGAGTTAGTAAAATTATTATTCAGAGGGCTGAGGAGGGGTTGCTGAAATGGTTTGGAGGGTGTATAAATCTGAAGTGGAGGGGAGGAGGGGTATGGGTCGTCCTACAAAAGGTTGGAGGGAAGGGGGTGAAAGAGGTTTTGTGTGCAAGGGGCTTGGGCATACAGCAAGCATGTGAGCGTATTAGACAGGAGTGAATGAAGACGAATGGTTTTTGGGACTCGACGAGCTGTTGGAGTGTGAACAGGGTAACATTTTGTGAAGGAATTCAGGGAGACCCGTTAGCCGGACTTGAGTCCTGGAAATTGGAAGTACAATGCCTGCACTTTAAAGGAGGAGTCTGGGATATTGGCAGTTTGTAGGGACATCTAAACTGTCGCATCTGAGCACCTCTGCAAAGACAGTGATTTTGTATAATATATTATTATATATATATATATATATATATATATATATATATATATATATATATATATATATATATATATATATATATTTCACATATGCACATGCACAACAGCACCCGCACGCACACACACACACAACACACACACACACACACACACACACACACAACACACACACACACACACACACAGGGTACATTCCTCGAGTAGAAATCATCCGGACTTGACCACCTATATTCAATAAACTGATCCATTAGATGAAATGTATATAAATAACCACCTCAATACTAACCTCAATAAAGCCCAGTAGACCGAAAATAAAAATCTATTTCCTATACCGTTTTTACTTCTGCTACTGCCATTATTACTGCTGTTTCTACTACTGTTAAAATTTATCTTTTCGTTCCCCCATCTGTTTTGCTTTTTTCTCTAGCAACGTTTCGCTCAGATGTGACCTGATAATGATCTAGGAGTGACCGAAACGTTACTGTTGTGGGTTATGAGTTAGAACTCTTTTGCATAGTTTGATAAATAAAGGTTTATATAAAGCTACGTGAAATATGGGGCGATTTCCAGTATATATTATGGTCAATATATTATATTATACCCCCTATTTTATATTCCATTACTGTATTTTATCCGTTAATGTAGTAGACTCGTTATTGCATTAGTGTATAGTTAGCAACTGTATCACATATGATATCCCTGTGCGAGTCTGTATAATACAAGTATATTTCTGTTTTTTGTGGAGAATGTATATGCTACTTATGCACTCAGCTATGGTAGAGCGTTTTTATACAGACTGGCAATCTACGAAGGAAACTATCGGCGACATTTAGGTCCTGCCCGAAACGGTGTCTAAAGATTCATATTCAGATTGTTGGAGACTGGAGAACTGTACCGGATACAGTAGGTTAGGTTAGGTTAGGTTAGGTTAAGTTAAGTTAAGTTTGTATTAACCTGGTGGCTGGCATCCCAGTGTTTACTTATGAGGCCATTTCTTTCCTGTAAAGCATCGTTAGTTCTGCGTCACTGATCTGTGGAACAATGGTAAAGCCCTCGGCTTATAACCCAAGGAACTGCGGTTGGATTTCCAGGCAGAGAGTGAGTTATGGACAATTCTAGCAAATGCTGTGCGTTTACGCAGAAACCAGAGGGGGTACACGAATGGTGGTAGATTGTTGTTGGTCTCGTTCTGGGGCTGTGTTACTACCACAATTATTACAATCAAAGCTAAGCGCTAAACTCACAAGGGTCATAAATAGGTACTACCACAGATAGGAGTGGACTTAAGGTTGATGTTTTTACTCCGAGTCTGCAAATGCGACAGTAAACAAAAAATAAGTAACTGATGTAAAAAGATTAGTGATTCCAGTAAACACATTATCCTTTCTGTTTATATACTCCAATTAATTCAAAAATCATTACTAAAAATATAAGGGTAACTTCTCAATTTTTAGAGGTAAAATCTTGCAAGCTGGTGTAGCCGGAGGCACTGACTAGTGACTTGCTATAAGACAAAGTCTGTCGTCTCTCTAAATGGCCACCACTACGCATTTTCTCCACCAAGGGGGCCATTAATCTCACCCTAAAACGATAGTTAAGGAAAATCAGCGGTGATATCCAGCCTTCCTATTATCAGCGTTTGGTGTCCACTACTCATCAAATAAAAATATTTCAATTTTGCTAGCGTAGCTTTTAAATCCATATTTTTGTTTAAAATCAAAATTTACACTTAACTGTTGTAATCGAAATTTACAATTACAATGTTTGGGCAAGAAAGATTTTTTCCCAAGGCAGATATTCGGAGATGGTTTCATGGGTAGAAATATTTTTTCCCTTCGGCGTCAGGGAAGGAATTACACGGTCTCTGGTGTAACCTTCAGTCTTAAACAGGACACCGTGCGAGTCTGTAGCCGGCTTCTTACTAGATA
>NC_069484.1:24952005-25069505 GCF_026875155.1 Cherax quadricarinatus | reverse complement strand
TAGAGTTTGTTACTGATGTATATAGAGTTTGTTACTGATGTATATAGAGTTTGTCACTGATGTATATAGAGTTTGTTACTGATGTATATAGAGTTTGTTAGAGTAAATATGAGAATCTTCACTCGTAGTAATTAATTACTTCCCTGAAAATTCTCCCTTGTGGAATATTTTGAGTATTTAAGGGACTCCAGTGGAATATTTTGAGTATTTAAGGGACTCCAGTGGAATATTTTGAGTATTTAAGGAACTCCAGTGGAATATTTTGAGTATTTAAGGGACTCCAGTGGAATATTTTGAGTATTTAAGGGACTCCAGTGGAATATTTTGAGTATTTAAGGGACTCCAGCGGAATATTTTGAGTATTTAAGAGACTCCAGTGAAATATTTTGAGTATTTAAGAGACTCCAGTGGAATATTTTGAGTATTTAAATGACTCCAGTGAAATATTTTGAGTATCTAAGGGACTCCAGTGGAATATTTTGAGTATTTAAGGGACTCCAGTGGAATATTTTGAGTATCTAAGGGACTCCAGTGGAATATTTTGAGTATTTAAGGGACTCCAGTGGAATATTTTGAGTATTTAAGAGACACCAGTGGAATATTTTGAGTAAGAGACTCCAGTGGAATATTTTGAGTAAGAGACTCCAGTGGAATATTTTGAGCATTTAAATGACTCCAGTGGAATATTTTGAGTATCTAAGGGACTCCAGTGGAATATTTTGAATATTTAAGGGACTCCAGTGGAATATTTTGAGTAAGGGACTCCAGTGGAATATTTTGAGCATTTAAATGACCAGTGGAATATTTTGAGTATCTAAGGGACCCCAGTGGAATATTTTGAGTATTTAAGGGGCTCCAGTGGAATATTTCGAGTATTTCCCTGTGTGGTAGATACAAGAACTAGTGTCAACTTTACTCTCACAGAAGTACAACAAACTGCTACTAATTTATTCTGAAGGTTACATGTGACAACACTTGTGGTATAACTTTTTCAAAGTACCAAGTTTAAACTACTAGATAATTCAGTGGTGGTTATCTTTTGAGTAGCGCAGGAGAGTAATTTCATAGTTCAGGATATGTGGGAGAAAGTCGTAATAAACGCCGTGTGCTGACCAACAGTTATATTGTCTAATTGCAGCTGCATGATGGAGGCAAGTTGCACTCTCATGCTAATTTTTCTTGTCTGTGTAATTAGCGGAAACTCGCTACATTGTAGCGATGTTGGTGATAAAACGACAATGTCGTGATCTTGGTGATAAAACGACAATGTCGTGATCTTGGTGATAAAACGACAATGTAGTGATCTTGGTGATAAAACGACAATGTAGTGATGTTGGTGATAAAACGACAGTGTAGTGATCTTGGTGATAAAACGACAATGTAGTGATCTTGGTGATAAAACGACAATGTAGTGATCTTGGTGATAAAACGACAATGTAGTGATCTTGGTGATAAAACGACAATGTAGTGATCTTGGTGATAAAACGACAGTGTAGTGATCTTGGTGATAAAACGACAATGTAGTGATCTTGGTGATAAAACGACAATGTAGTGATCTTGGTGATAAAACGACAATGTAGCGATCTTGGTGATAAAACGACAATGTAGTGATCTTGGTGATAAAACGACAATGTAGCGATCTTGGTGATAAAACGACAATGTAGTGAACTTGGTGATAAAACGACAATGTAGCGATCTTGGTGATAAAACGACAATGTAGCGATCTTGGTGATAAAACGACAATGTAGTGATCTTGGTGATAAAACGACAATGTAGTGATCTTGGTGATAAAACGACAATGTAGTGATCTTGGTGATAAAACGACAATGTAGTGATCTTGGTGATAAAACGACAGTGTAGTGATCTTGGTGATAAAACGACAATGTAGTGATCTTGGTGATAAAACGACAATGTAGTGATCTTGGTGATAAAACGACAATGTAGTGATCTTGGTGATAAAACGACAATGTAGCGATCTTGGTGATAAAACGACAATGTAGCGATCTTGGTGATAAAACGACAATGTAGTGATCTTGGTGATAAAACGACAATGTAGCGATATTGGTGATAAAACGACAATGTAGTGAACTTGGTGATAAAACGACAATGTAGCGATCTTGGTGATAAAACGACAATGTAGCGATCTTGGTGATAAAACGACAATGTAGTGATCTTGGTGATAAAACGACAGTGTAGTGATCTTGGTGATAAAACGACAATGTAGTGATCTTGGTGATAAAACGACAATGTAGCGATCTTGGTGATAAAACGACAATGTAGTGATCTTGGTGATAAAACGACAATGTAGCGATCTTGGTGATAAAACGACAATGTAGTGATCTTGGTGATAAAACGACAATGTAGCGATCTGGTGATAAAACGACAATGTAGCGATCTTGGTGATAAAACGACAATGTAGTGATCTTGGTGATAAAACGACAATGTAGCGATCTTGGTGATAAAACGACAATGTAGCGACCTTGGTGATAAAACGACAATGTAGTGATCTTGGTGATAAAACGACAATGTAGTGAACTTGGTGATAAAACGACAATGTAGCGATCTTGGTGAAAACTGACTATGTAGTGATCTTGGTGATAAAACGACAATGTAGTGATCTTGGTGATAAAACGACAATGTAGTGATCTTGGTGATAAAAACGACAATGTAGTGATCTTGGTGATAAAACGACAATGTAGTGATCTTGGTGATAAAAACGACAATGTAGTGATCTTGGTGATTAAAAAACGACAATGTAGTGAACTTGGTGATAAAACGACTATGTAGTGATCTTGGTGATAAAACGACAATGTAGTGATCTTGGTGATAAAACGACAATGTAGTGATCTTGGTGATAAAACGACAATGTAGTGATCTTGGTGATAAAACGACAATGTAGTGAACTTGGTGATAAAACGACTATGTAGTGACCTTGGTGATAAAACGACAATGTAGTGATCTTGGTGATAAAACGACAATGTAGTGATCTTGGTAATAAAACGACAATGTAGTGATCTTGGTGATAAAACGACAATGTAGCAATCTCGATGGTAAAACTTTTTTTTTTACATTACAACGACAGATCGTGAAATCGTCCATCAAGGACCTTACACATCGGGTATTTCATTGCTTTCTGGGAAACGACACTTCGGGGCGACAGAAAACATTCTGCACACTTTTGAGACTGCATGAATGGTTGAGAAAACTGACAAGTTGATAAATGAGCTAGCCAGTGGTTTCTTCAGTATAGAGAGCGATGGAAGATGAGTAGTAGCTTGAGGTAATCAGTCCCTCAGTCTTGTAGTAGTAGCTTTGAGGTGGTCAGTCCCTCAGTCTTGTAGTAGTAGCTTTGAGGTGGTCAGTCCGTCAGTCTTGTAGTAGTAGCTTTGAGGTGGTCAGTCCGTCAGTCTTGTAGTAGTAGCTTTGAGGTGGTCAGTCCGTCAGTCTTGTAGTAATAGCTTTGAGGTGGTCAGTCCGTCAGTCTTGTAGTAGTAGCTTTGAGGTGGTCAGTCCGTCAGTCTTGTAGTAGTAGCTTTGAGGTGGTCAGTCCGTCAGTCTTGTAGTAGTAGCTTTGAGGTGGTCAGTCCCTCAGTCTTGTAGTAGTAGCTTTGAGGTGGTCAGTCCGTCAGTCTTGTAGTAGTAGCTTTGAGGTGGTCAGTCCGTCAGTCTTGTAGTAGTAGCTTTGAGGTGGTCAGTCCGTCAGTCTTGTAGTAGTAGCTTTGAGGTGGTCAGTCCGTCAGTCTTGTAGTAGTGGCTTTGAGGTGGTCAGTCCGTCAGTCTTGTAGTAGTGGCTTTGAGGTGGTCAGTCCGTCAGTCTTGTAGTAGTGGCTTTGAGGTGGTCAGTCCCTCAGTCTTGTAGTAGTAGCTTTGAGGTGGTCAGTCCCTCAGTCTTGTAGTAGTAGCTTTGAGGTGGTCAGTCCGTCAGTCTTGTAGTAGTGGCTTTGAGGTGGTCAGTCCGTCAGTCTTGTAGTAGTGGCTTTGAGGTGGTCAGTCCGTCAGTCTTGTAGTAGTGGCTTTGAGGTGGTCAGTCCCTCAGTCTTGTAGTAGTAGCTTTGAGTGGTCAGTCCCTGCAGTCTTGTAGTAGTAGCTTTGAGGTGGTCAGTCCGTCAGTCTTGTAGTAGTAGCTTTGGAGGGTCAGTCCGTCAGTCTTGTAGTAGTGCTTTGAGGTGGTCAGTCCGTCAGTCTTGTAGTAGTGGCTTTGAGGTGGTCAGTCCCTCAGTCTTGTAGTAGTAGCTTTGAGGTGGTCAGTCCCTCAGTCTTGTAGTAGTACTTTGAGGTGGTCAGTCCGTCAGTCTTGTAGTAGTAGCTTGAGGTGGTCAGTCCGTCAGTCTTGTAGTAGTGGCTTTGAGGTGGTCAGTCCGTCAGTCTTGTAGTAGTGGCTTTGAGGTGGTCAGTCCCTCAGTCTTGTAGTAGTAAGCTTTGAGGTGGTCAGTCCCTCAGTCTTGTAGTAGTAGCTTTGAGGTGGTCAGTCCGTCAGTCTTGTAGTAGTAGCTTTGAGGTGGTCATCCCTCAGTCTTGTAGTAGTAGCTTTGAGGTGGTCAGTCCCTCAGTCTTGTAGTAGTAGCTTTGAGGTGGTCAGCCCCTCAGTCTTGTAGTAGTAGCTTTGAGGTGGTCAGTCCGTCAGTCTTGTAGTAGTAGCTTTGAGGTGGTCAGTCCGTCAGTCTTGTAGTAGTAGCTTTGAGGTGGTCAGTCCCTCAGTCTTGTAGTAGTAGCTTTGAGGTGGTCAGTCCGTCAGTCTTGAAGTAGTAGCTTTGAGGTGGTCAGTCCGTCAGTCTTGTAGTAGTAGCTTTGAGGTGGTCAGTCCGTCAGTCTTGTAGTAGTAGCTTTGAGGTGGTCAGTCCCTCAGTCTTGTAGTAGTAGCTTTGAGGTGGTCAGTCCGTCAGTCTTGTAGTAGTAGCTTTGAGGTGGTCAGTCCCTCAGTCTTGTAGTAGTAGCTTTGAGGTGGTCAGTCCGTCAGTCTTGTAGTAGTAGCTTTAGTTTCGAGGTGGCGAGTCCCTCAGCCTGGAGATTAATAAAATCGAGCAGATGGAGGTTATCTGCTTACCTGGAGTTTACCTGGAGAGAGTTTCGGGGGTCAACGCCCCCGCGGCCCGGTCTGTGACCAGGCCTCCTGGTGGATCAGCGCCTGATCAACCAGGCTGTTGCTGCTGGCTGCACGCAAACCAACGTACGAGCCACAGCCCGGCTGATCAGGAACTGACTTTAGGTGCTTGTCCAGTGCCTGCTTGAAGACTGCCAGGGGTCTGTTGGTAATCCCCCTTATGTGTGCTGGGAGGCAGTTGAACAGTCTCGGGCCCCTGACACTTATTGTATGGTCTCTTAACGTGCTAGTGGACACCCCTGCTTTTCATTGGGGGATGGTGCATCGTCTGCCAAGTCTTTTGCTTTCGTAGTGAGTGATTTTCGTGTGCAAGTTCGGTACTAGTCCCTCTAGGATTTTCCAGGTGTATATAATCATGTATCTCTCCCTCCTGCGTTCCAGGGAATACAGGTTTAGAAACCTCAAGCGCTCCCAGTAATTGAGTGTTTTATCTCCGTTATGCGCGCCGTGAAAGTTCTCTGTACATTTTCTAGGTCGGCAATTTCACCTGCCTTGAAAGGTGCTGTTAGAGTGCAGCAATATTCCAGCCTAGATAGAACAAGTGACCTAAGAGTGTCATCATGGGCTTGGCCTCCCTAGTTTTGAAGGTTCTCATTATCCATCCAGTCATTTTTCTAGCAGATGCGATTGATACAATGTTATGGTCCTTGAAGGTGAGATCCTCCGACATAATCACTCCCAGGTCATTGACGTTGGTGTTTCGCTCTATTCGTGGCCAGAATTTGTTTTGTACTCTGATGAAGATTTTAATTCCTCATGTTTACCATATCTGAGTAATTTGAAATTTCTCATCGTTGAACTTCATATTGTTTTCTGCAGCCCACTGAAAGATTTGGTTGATGTCCGCCTGGAGCCTTGCAGTGTCTGCAATGGAAGACACTGTCATGCAGATTCGGGTGTCATCTGCAAAGGAAGACACGGTGCTGTGGCTGACATCCTTGTCTATGTCGGATATGAGGATGAGAAACAAGATGGGAGCTAGTACTGTGCCTTGTGGAACAGAGCTTTTCACCGTAGCTGCCTCGGACTTTACTCTGTTGACGACTACTCTCTGTGTTCTGTTAGTGAGGAAATTATAGATCCATCGACCGACTTTTCCTGTTATTCCTTTAGCGCGCATTTTGTGCGCTATTACGCCATGGTCACACTTGTCGAAGGCTTTTGCAAAGTCTGTATATATTACATCTGCATTCTTTTTGTCTTCTAGTGCATTTAGGACCTTGTCGTAGTGATCCAGTAGCTGAGACAGACAGGAGCTACCTGTTCTAAACCCATGTTGCCCTGGGTTGTGTAACTGATGGGTTTCTAGATGGGTGGTGATCTTGCTTCTTAGGACCCTTTCAAAGATTTTTATGATATGGGATGTTAGTGCTATTGGTCTGTAGTTCTTTGCTGTTGCTTTACTGCCCCCTTTGTGGAGTGGGGCTATGTCTGTTGTTTTTAGTAACTGAGGGACGACCCCCGTGTCCATGCTCCCTCTCCATAGGATGGAAAAGGCTCGTGATAGGGGCTTCTTGCAGTTCTTGATGAACACAGAGTTCCATGAGTCTGGCCCTGGGGCAGAGTGCATGGGCATGTCATTTATCGCCTGTTCGAAGTCATTTGGCGTCAGGATAACATCGGATAGGCTTGTGTTAATCAAATTTTGTGGCTCTCTCAAAAAAAATTCATTTTGATCTTCGACTTCATCTGGTTAGGGGTTGCTAAAAATGAGCATTTTGGGATTTGAGTAGCTCACTCTTTTTCCTTCTGTATCTTGTGGACCCATCTTTTTAAGTAGGGGCCCAATACGGGGCGTTGTTCCGATTTTGTTTTGGGCATAGGAGAAAAAATATTTTGGGGTTTTTTTCGTTTAAAATTTTAAGTTTTAGTTTTTCCCCGCGATTCCTGACTCCTAAAGGATTTTTTAGTTTAAAGTTCGATGCTTGCTATTTCTCTGACCAGGTCTCCAACGCTTTTCGATATATTGCCCTTTTTTAGCCCTCTGTTTTTCTTTTCCGTCCCCTTAAAGGGAGCCCCTGTCTCTTTCTTTTTTCATCATCCTTTTTTTAGGGGAAAAACCCTTGTGCATCATCGAGTGCCCCCCGGTTAACTGTTCTAGGAAAATTTTTTGGGTCGTGTTGCTTAGATATTTTCCCCGTTTTTATGGGTTTTAGGACTTGGTTTACTTGGTCCCACTTATGTTTTTTTTTATTGAATTTAAATTTTGGGTTTAAGCTCCCTCGGACTAGCTCATTTTTTGGTCGGGGGCTCCTCGCATACATTTTTCTAAACCTCAATATGTTGTACTGGTATAGTTTTTGATAGGTGCATTTCTTATCAGATATCATTTTTTGTGAATATGGGTCTAGTGTATTCTCCAGTCAGGGGCTCTATTATTTGCGGTTTAAATTGAATTTTGTGCAGAGATTTAAAAGTCGTGTGAGTTGAGTTTTCATAGAGCTGCCTCCAGAGCTGCAGCAGACGAGGAGGGTCGTGGTAGTGGAAACACAAATGGAAAACCCCCAAAATGGTGGGAGTGTATCACCTAATTGGTTGCAGGGGTTGAGACTCAGTCTGGCCCCGCAAATGTGTATAGGTTTTTGCAACTATGAAGCCACTTTTTGGCGTAAATTTCCTTAAATAGAAATAAATGCACAGTCTCTCTCATTTATCAAATTAGGCATTTATCTCTCAACGTCACTAAAAATCTTTCTGGAAACAAAAACAGTGGGTAAAAAAGTACAAGTATCCCTAAATTTGGGAAAATAAAAGGTTTTTTTTCCTGCCTCAGTAAGGGTATTGGTAATTTATTGTAAATGTTTTTGCCTCTGTGACTGAGGGATACTTAATTTAGACAAGTGAGAACATATTTTTTCAATCAGTTTGAAAGCGTTTTTTTCGGACTCCGAAAATAATCCTCATTACAAATTACTAAAGGATGGGTTGTGAACCCCCTGGAAGCGAAAATCTGAAACTTACGGCCAGTGCGTTTTAAAAATATTCATTATTCTTAAGAAGATGTGACAAGCCCAGGGTAAGTTGGAGCCCCGACGCTCATTATCTCCTAATTTTCAGTCACAAAAATTTTTGGGATTTCGTATTATAACAGAAAAAAAATTGGGTTTGGGTTTGAATTACGAGCTTAAGCGGAAATTACAGTATGTGGCTTTCCCTGTAGGGGGGATACACTTATACACGCACGTGAGGGGGGGAAAAACCCGACTAAATTGCAGAAAGGTCACTGTCAGCCCTGTGGGGGGGGAAGGGGGGAGGACATGCCACAAACAAGATCCCTAGGATTTAGCGCTTTCCGACATGGTTACGAAAATAGGATCCTTTAAAATACATAATAATCTTCACTTTTTGTAACTATAAGAGGGTAAGGTTAATGTGACAAAGGAGTGTGATACCAGTAAGTAATAAATATATTATCGATCTCTGAGTAACCAAGTTACTGGGATCAAAACATTCTCATTGAATTTATAATTGTGATGGCACTGTGTCTTATGCCACCCATGATGGCACTGTGTCTTATGCCACCCATGATGGCACTGTCTTATGCCACCCATGATGGCACTGTGCCTTATGCCATCCATGGCACTGTCTTATGCCACCCATGATGGCACTGTCTTATGCCACCCATGATGGCACTGTCTTATGCCACCCATGATGGCACTGTGTCTTATGCCACCCATGATGGCACTGTATCTTATGCCATCCATGATGGCACTGTCGTATTCCACCCATGATGGCACTGTGTCTTATGCCACCCATGATGGCACTGTGTCTTATGCCACCCATGATGGCACTGTATCTTATGCCATCCATGATGACACTGTCGTATTCCACCCATGATGGCACTGTCTTATGCCACCCATGATGGCACTGTGTCTTATGCCACCCATGATGGCACTGTATCTTATGCCATCCATGATGGCACTGTCGTATTCCACCCATGATGGCACTGTGTCTTATGCCACCCATGATGGCACTGTGTCTTATGCCACCCATGATGGCACTATCTTATGCCACACTAGTTTTATTAACAATTATCACGTTAAACAGAACATAATAACTAAGAGCTTCAGTGATTTATCCTCTGTATAAGTTATCACAAATGGGAACTTATGTATACATGGTTAATTGTACGTGGTTTGACGTGGATGTACTTTAGCAAGTCAAGATACATCGACGAACGCTTGACTTAGGGTGCGTGTATGAACGTCGCAAAGGTGACATTCAACACGAACGACCGAGTTCTCCATTCCTTCGTGACATTAAACGCAAAGTTCCCCAAGAATTGCTAACTAAACTAATGACTGTACGAGAGGAATGTTAGCGATTGAGGTGGTCCGCGGCCCCCTCCTGCCTCACCGCCGCTTGTGATTGACCTGGGTGCCTTGGTTAATGGGGTTTGAAGGCTATCGACTGCACGAGTCATTAAGGCGTCATGTGGCCTTTCCCTCCAGACATGAATACTTTCTCTAAAGTATGTATTAAAGTAAACTCGGTATACATACGCTGAGAAATATATTTATGTATATGCATCCCGAGATCTGCTGTGGATATGTTAGTTACGTAAATTTGTGGAAGTAGTTAACAGATGACGAGGTGCCCTCACCAGTACCCACATCGGTGCCCACGCCAGTGCCCATATCAGAACCCACACCAGTACCCACACATCAGATACAACGATATCAACTTTAGCAAGTTTCATTTTCTCGGTTCGCTAAACCCGACAGGGCCATACACCGCCTGGGGGCAAACAGGAGACAATCAGGTTCAATCCAAGAAGGAAGATGTTAAATTCCTTGGATCAAGAGCCCCTCACTGGCATCATCTTTCTTAATGTAAGAGGGAAAGGGGGGGGGTTCCTTGATGCTAGTGAAGAGCTCTAGATTAAAGGAATTAGAGCCACCCTTTCCTTGGATCAAACTCTATCCCATTCTCTCGATGCTTTAAGACCCCTTCGGGCTTAGCGCATCCATGAATAGTAATGACTTTCAAGGGAGATGTGATTAAGTTATAAAATAAGAAATCAGAAATATATTTTCAACTGTTGTGTTTGTAGCGTACTGCTTTAAGCCTATGGCATAGGCCTAACACTAAAGAAAATGAAAATTTACCTCCAGTAAGCATCAAAAATATTAACAGTAATGCTAGAGCAGTCACACTTCCTCCCAGGAAATAACTAACTTTTCTATAAATTATATTAAGACCTAAGCTGTAAGACTTACCTGGAGGCTGAATTATACTTCCAGACGTGGATCTTACCTGGAGGCTGAATTATACTTCCAGACGTGGATCTTACCTGATGGCTGAATTATACTTCCAGACGTGGATCTTACCTGGTGGCTGAATTATATTTCTAGACGTGGATCTTACCTGGTGGCTGAATTATACTTCTAGACGTGGATCTTACCTGGTGGCTGAATTATACTTCTAGACGTGGATCTTACCTGGTGGCTGAATTATACTTCCAGACGTGGATCTTACCTGGAGGCTGAATTATACTTCCAGACGTGGATCTTACCTGGAGGCTGAATTATACTTCCAGACGTGGATCTTACCTGGAGGCTGAATTATACTTCCAGACGTGGATCTTACCTGGAGGCTGAATTATACTTCCAGACGTGGATCTTACCTGATGGCTGAATTATACTTGTAGACGTGGATCTTACCTGATGGCTGAATTATACTTCTAGACGTGGATCTTACCTGGAGGCTGAATTATACTTCCAGACGTGGATCTTACCTGATGGCTGAATTATACTTCCAGACGTGGATCTTACCTGATGGCTGAATTATACTTCCAGACGTGGATCTTACCTGGAGGCTGAATTATACTTCCAGACGTGGATCTTACCTGATGGTTGAATTATACTTCCAGACGTGGATCTTACCTGATGGCTGAATTATGCTTCTAGACGTGGATCTTACCTGGTGGCTGAATTATACTTCCAGACGTGGATTTTACCTGGAGGCTGAATTATGCTTCTAGACGTGGATCTTACCTGATGGCTGAATTATACTTCCAGACGTGGATCTTACCTGATGGCTGAATTATACTTCTAGACGTGGATCTTACCTGATGGCTGAATTATACTTCTAGACGTGGATCTTACCTGATGGCTGAATTATACTTCTAGACGTGGATCTTACCTGATGGCTGAATTATACTTCTAGACGTGGATCTTACCTGATGGCTGAATTATACTTCTAGACGTGGATCTTACCTGATGGCTGAATTACACTTGCAGACATAAATCTTAGCTGGTGGCTGAATTATACTTCCAGACGTAGATCGTACCTGGCGGCTGAATTACACTTCCAGACTTCGATCTTGTAGCAACTCCAGACTGCCAGTTAAGCCTTCCAAAAGCCTGAAAGATTATAATAAAAAAGAAGCGCTAAACCCAGCCTGGAAGAATACGGGGAAGAGGGGGGGGGGTTGTACAGAGGCCTATACATTGAGTGTTTGTGGTTCGATCCCTGGTAAGGGTAGAAACATTGAGCGTATTTCCTTATACCTGCTGTCCCCTTTCACTTAGCAAGTAAATAGGTACCTGGGTGTTACTCGACTGACGTGGGTCGCATCCTGGGGACAAACTTAACCTAAATTCCCCGAAATGCTCTGCATAACTAGGGGCTTTCTGTAGAGTATGTCAATGATATCAGCTATGGTATGTATAAGTTGTATCAACTATTTGCAGAAATAAAGATAATTACTATTATTCTGTAAGTTATCTATCTAGGCTGACAGAAGGTTGAAAATGAGGTATTCAGTGATCTAGCCCATAAACACTGCTCAAAGATTCTTTTCTCAGTGACAGATACTGTCTTCGAGTTGTGTCTGCCTAGAGTCACATGTAGAAGGATTCTGATTAATATCACCCATTTGTTCATGATCTGAGTGTTTGTGGCAACCTAAGAGCAACATATGGCGTAATCTACTAGGAGAATTAAGAGTATTTATGATCAGAGAGCATTTGCATAAGTATTAAAGTTGCAATAAGAATAAAAATAAATAAATTGATACGAAATGCTACAGTGGCCAGTGCAACAGAGACTAGCTAGGTGTTCTGACACTAGCTTTGCAACGATGGAATAGCACGCAAGGATGGAGAAAGTTGAACAGTGGCAGACAACGATAAGTGGTAGGTATCGATAGTTTATGAACATATAATAGCCAAGCGTGGGTTAAGTTAGCCCAAGATGAATTATCTGTAGTGGAGACTAGACACTAGTCCTGCTATCACCAGACAGAAATAGCTTCAACTAATAGCGAATGGAATCCTCTGTTTACCCGCATAGACTGCAAGACCTTTGTCAGACCCAGAGGCCAATTAAACAAGCATAACTAGCAGGAAACTGAATTTCCTATTGGCTGGAAACCCCGATAATTCTCAACCTTAAATTATGGATAAAACAAATGACACTCACAATATAGATTTAAAAGAAAAAAATCCATGAACGGAGAGAGATACTTACGTATTCATGAGAGACATGGAGGGAGGGGCGAGGAAATACCTTAAGTCTGGTCACTGGGCGAAAATAATAGAACAGATAGGTAACTCATACTTCCACGCCATCACGGCCATTACACTCGAAGTTTGGTATCTGGTTCATAGATGGGGCTGAATGCGTATACCACTTGGTCAAACGGGTAGTTGGTTAACGAGGTTTAAAGCCTATCGACTGCATGAGGGTTATTAAGACTGTCACCTGTCCGGTTTAAAAATACCTTTGTGCCTAAAATATGTATTAAAGTTTATAGTGCATATATACACGGTGTATATACATAGTATATATATATATATATATATATATATATATATATATATATATATATACTTACACACACACACACACACACACACACACACACACCACACACACACACACACACACACACACCACACACACACACACACACACACACACACACACTCACTCAACAATAGTATTTAGATAATCGGAGTAATTTTATCAGGAACTGGATAAATCAATATTTTATATTGCCGTTATGCCCACCTACACTTCATCAATCATAGGGAAGTGGAACACTTCGACACTTATAGCGTCAGTCATGGCAAACTTACACACCATCTCAATGACACGCAGCTCCCCAGATATATATTCCCCACTTATAGCAAGGTAGACGTTTATTTTATGCTTGTTGCTGACGGAGAAGCTTTATTGTAGGTTTGATAAAGCCTCTCTGTGGGGATATAAACCCCCCATTGTGCGGGATTAAACCCCCACTGAGGGTGAAAAGTCTTAAAATACAGATTTTTAATGCCTGAAGTGCATTTGAGTTACAGTTATCTATATATATCATTGCCTAAGATATCCAGCAGTATCACTATAGAGTAGTATCTCTATACAGTTCGTATTAGTTGGCTAGTTAATGGGGTTAGAGAGATATCTACTACACGAGGGTCACTAAGGCTGCATGTCACCTGTCTACCACCAGTCAAGAATACTGAAATACCTTAAGTAGGGATTTACCTAAATTCTCAGTGTAAATACACTGAGAGACGTGCATACACACACACACACACACACACACACACACACACAAAAAAAAAAAAAAAAAAAAAAAAAAAAAAAAAAAAAAAAAAAAAAAAAAAAAAAAAAAAAAAAAAAAAACACAAACCTGTGTCTTCAACACCCAGACATAAGCCACCCACAGACTATCGATCGAAACCCATTCTTTTCTCTCTCTCTCTCTCTCTCTCTCTCTCTCTCTCTCTCTCTCTCTCTCTCTCTCTCTCTCTCTCTCTCTCTCTCTCTCTCTCTCGACCTTTCGCGAGAGAACTTTGATTGTGTTCACTCTAATAAAAGTTTGGACTTCGCTGGTCCGTGGAATATAACGGACCCTGTGCTTTCTACAGTAGTCTTGGTGGCACCATTATGTTAACGTCCTGCTTAAGAAAAATGGATAATAATAATAATAATAATAATCATTATTATATTTATTATTATTCCCACTATGAAAGGATATTTTACAACTTCAGAAATACATTTTCCCCGGAGTTACACAGTGTGAACTCGCTACAACCGCCATAAATGTTAGAATATCGACATATTTATTAATTCACAACATTACCAAATTACTCCACAATACTTACAAGCTCTGCTGGATGAATATTCTCGTTTTCTATAATATACAATACTCCATTTGTGTTTCGTTAGCTTAGGCCTGAAAGAGGAATATGTTTTTCCCAGGGTGTTTTCGTGGTGTATTGAAAATAGGATTTTTGGCTGCGTGGATGTGAGGAATTCATGCATTTTTTAAGCTGTTGTATTGAATATACAAAAAAAAAATGCGCTCGTAAACTTGCTTTGGTAACACAAATGGCTTATTTTATGTAAACAAATATGACCTATGTACAGGAAAGCATTTTTTTTGGGAAGGGGGGGATGCTTGAATATATATATATATATATATATATATATATATATATATATATATATATATATATATATATATATATATATATTTATATATATATATATATGTCGTGCCGAATAGGCAGAACTTGCGATCTTGTCTTAAATAGCAACGCTCATCTTACCATATAGGACAAGTGAAAATTTGTGTATGCAATAATTTCGCCAAAATCATTCTGAACCTAACTAAAAAAATATATTTCACTGTGTTTGTTTAATATTAAATTACTGTAAACAAATCTAAAATATATTTAGTTGGGTTAGGCTAAAATAAATTGCGATTGTTATAATAAGGTTAGGTAAGTTTTCTAAGTTCCTTTTGGTGCAAAATTATATATTTTTACATCAACATTAATGAAAAAAATATATCTTTAAACGTATAAGAGAAAATTTTAGAAAGGACTTAATTTTAAATGAGTTCTTGTTAATTGACCAGTTTTACATATTCGGCACGATATAATATATATATATATATATATATATAATATATATATATATATATATATATATATATATATATATATATATATATATATATATATATATATATACTTGTATATCGGAGTAAAAACACTTAGGATTAGGATTTGCTTTAAGCTTTCTATTAGGAGCTGAAGTTACCTTACCACCTGGTGGTGTACACAGGTGACATGTAGTCTTAATGACCCTCGTGTACTGACTGGTGTACACAGGTGACATATAGTCTTAATGACCCTCGTGTACTGACTGGTGTACACAGGTGACATGTAGTCTTAATGACCCTCGTGTACTGACTGGTGTACACAGATGACATGTAGTCTTAATGACCCTCGTGTACTGACTGGTGTACACAGATGACATGTAGTCTTAATGACCTCGTGTACTGACTGGTGTACACAGGTGACATGTAGTCTTAATGACCCTCGTGTACTGACTGGTGTACACAGGTGACATGTAGTCTTAATGACCCTCGTGTACTGACTGGTGTACACAGATGACATGTAGTCTTAATGACCTCGTGTACTGACTGGTGTACACAGGTGACATGTAGTCTTAATGACCCTCGTGTACTGACTGGTGTACACAGGTGACATGTAGTCTTAATGACCCTCGTGTACTGACTGGTGTACACAGGTGACATGTAGTCTTAATGACCCTCGTGTACTGACTGGTGTACACAGGTGACATGTGGTCTTAATGACCCTCGTGTACTGACTGGTGTATACAGGTGACATGTAGTCTTAATGACCCTCGTGTACTGACTGGTGTACACAGATGACATGTAGTCTTAATGACCTCGTGTACTGACTGGTGTACACAGGTGACATGTAGTCTTAATGACCCTCGTGTACTGACTGGTGTACACAGGTGACATGTAGTCTTAATGACCCTCGTGTACTGACTGGTGTACACAGGTGACATGTAGTCTTAATGACCCTCGTGTACTGACTGGTGTACACAGGTGACATGTAGTCTTAATGACCCTCGTGTACTGACTGGTGTACACAGGTGACATGTAGTCTTAATGACCCTCGTGTACTGACTGGTGTACACAGGTGACATGTAGTCTTAATGACCTCGTGTACTGACTGGTGTACACAGGTGACATGTAGTCTTAATGACCCTCGTGTACTGACTGGTGTACACAGGTGACATGTAGTCTTAATGACCCTCGTGTACTGACTGGTGTACACAGGTGACATGTAGTCTTAATGACCCTCGTGTACTGACTGGTGTACACAGGTGACATGTAGTCTTAATGACCCTCGTGTACTGACTGGTGTACACAGGTGACATGTAGTCTTAATGACCCTCGTGTACTGACTGGTGTACACAGGTGACATGTAGTCTTAATGACCCTCGTGTACTGACTGGTGTACACAGGTGACATGTAGTCTTAATGACCCTCGTGTACTGACTGGTGTACACAGGTGACATGTAGTCTTAATGACCCTCGTGTACTGACTGGTGTACACAGGTGACATGTAGTCTTAATGACCCTCGTGTACTGACTGGTGTACACAGGTGACATGTAGTCTTAATGACCCTCGTGTACTGACTGGTGTACACAGGTGACATGTAGTCTTAATGACCCTCGTGTACTGACTGGTGGTGCACAGGTGGTAAGTGGTCTTAATGATTACCCAAAACACCTTAAAAATCTGATGACTGTTCAGTGTGTCAGAGTTCTGCTCTATACGTCGATATCTCTGCGTTCTAAGCTTGAATTCGTGATCACTCGTCCATTCTTTGCATTATAAGCTTCGTAAATTTGCATAAAACCCATTAAGCTTAGCTGGTGGTCGCCAGAGATTAACGCTATCCAAAATTTTCAGTGTAAATTTCTGGGCCTGTGAATATTACACGATTATGGTGATGGGCTCTTGGTCATTGGCACTGGAGCTAGTCTTCTTAGTCCCAGGAGCTATGATTCAACCTTGTACTCTCCCGTGTTCACTCTATTCCATCTGTTCACTCTATCCCTCAATGTAAATAATCGTCTTAATTTGATACATATATATCATTCAGATATTTTTCTCTTATAACTAAGTGAAAAAATATCGTGAATTATTTGTTTGGAAGAGAAACTCAAAATTCTGTATTTCTCCAACTGGAGTACTGTACTGGTCCTGTAAGCTTCTTAGCTCTGTAAATAATCTTCTATAATTCTATAAGCTGTCGTAAGCTTATTGATCTGATAGAGGTGGTCAACTCAACAGCGGTGAAATTGGTAACTGGACGTGGTATATGCAGGACTCTGCGTTTGTAAACTCGTGGGTGGGTGAGTGCTTCGATGGGTGGGTGAGTGCTTCGATGGGTGGGTGAGTGCTTCGATGGGTGGGTGAGTGCTTCGATGGGTGGGTGAGTGCTTCGATGGGTGGATGAGTGCTTCGATGGGTGGATGAGTGCTTCGATGGGTGGGTGCTTCGATGGGTGGATGAGTGCTTCGATGGGTGGATGAGTGCTTCGATGGGTGGATGAGTGCTTCGATGGGTGGATGAGTGCTTCGAGGGGTGGATGAGTGCTTCGATGGGTGGGTGAGTGCTTCGATGGGTGGATGAGTGCTTCGATGGGTGGATGAGTGCTTCGATGGGTGGGTGCTTCGATGGGTGGATGAGTGCTTCGATGGGTGGGTGAGTGCTTCGATGGGTGGGTGAGTGCTTCGATGGGTGGATGAGTGCTTCGATGGGTGGATGAGTGCTTCGATGGGTGGGTGCTTCGATGGGTGGATGAGTGCTTCGATGGGTGGGTGAGTGCTTCGATGGGTGGATGAGTGCTTCGATGGGTGGATGAGTGCTTCGATGGGTGGATGAGTGCTTCGATGGGTGGATGAGTGCTTCGAGGGGTGGATGAGTGCTTCGATGGGTGGGTGAGTGCTTCGATGGGTGGATGAGTGCTTCGATGGGTGGATGAGTGCTTCGATGGGTGGGTGCTTCGATGGGTGGATGAGTGCTTCGATGGGTGGGTGAGTGCTTCGATGGGTGGGTGAGTGCTTCGATGGGTGGGTGAGTGCTTCGATGGGTGGGTGAGTGCTTCGATGGGTGGATGAGTGCTTCGATGGGTGGATGAGTGCTTCGATGGGTGGATGAGTGCTTCGATGGGTGGATGAGTGCTTCGATGGGTGGATGAGTGCTTCGATGGGTGGATGAGTGCTTCGATGGGTGGATGAGTGCTTCGATGGGTGGATGAGTGCTTCGATGGGTGGGTGAGTGCTTCGATGGGTGGGTGAGTGCTTCGATGGGTGGGTGAGTGCTTCGATGGGTGGATGAGTGCTTCGATGGGTGGGTGAGTGCTTCGATGGGTGGATGAGTGCTTCGATGGGTGGGTGAGTGCTTCGATGGGTGGGTGAGTGCTTCGATGGGTGGATGAGTGCTTCGATGGGTGGATGAGTGCTTCGATGGGTGGGTGAGTGCTTCGATGGGTGGGTGAGTGCTTCGATGGGTGGGTGAGTGCTTCGATGGGTGGGTGAGTGCTTCGATGGGTGGATGAGTGCTTCGATGGGTGGATGAGTGCTTCGATGGGTGGGTGAGTGCTTCGATGGGTGGGTGAGTGCTTCGATGGGTGGGTGAGTGCTTCGATGGGTGGATGAGTGCTTCGATGGGTGGGTGAGTGCTTCGATGGGTGGATGAGTGCTTCGATGGGTGGGTGAGTGCTTCGATGGGTGGGTGAGTGCTTCGATGGGTGGGTGAGTGCTTCGATGGGTGGGTGAGTGCTTCGATGGGTGGATGAGTGCTTCGATGGGTGGGTGAGTGCTTCGATGGGTGGATGAGTGCTTCGATGGGTGGGTGAGTGCTTCGATGGGTGGATGAGTGCTTCGAGGGTGGGTGAGTGCTTCGATGGGTGGGTGAGTGCTTCGATGGGTGGATGAGTGCTTCGATGGGTGGGTGAGTGCTTCGATGGGTGGATGAGTGCTTCGATGGGTGGGTGAGTGCTTCGATGGGTGGGTGAGTGCTTCGATGGGTGGGTGAGTGCTTCGATGGGTGGGTGAGTGCTTCGATGGGTGGATGAGTGCTTCGATGGGTGGATGAGTGCTTCGATGGGTGGATGAGTGCTTCGATGGGTGGATGAGTGCTTCGATGGGTGGATGAGTGCTTCGAGGGGTGGATGAGTGCTTCGATGGGTGGATGAGTGCTTCGATGGGTGGATGAGTGCTTCGATGGGTGGATGAGTGCTTCGAGGGGTGGATGAGTGCTTCGATGGGTGGATGAGTGCTTCGATGGGTGGATGAGTGCTTCGAGGGTGGATGAGTGCTTCGATGGGTGGATGAGTGCTTCGATGGGTGGGTGAGTGCTTCGATGGGTGGGTGAGTGCTTCGATGGGTGGATGAGTGCTTCGAGGGGTGGATGAGTGCTTCGATGGGTGGATGAGTGCTTCGATGGGTGGATGAGTGCTTCGATGGGTGGGTGAGTGCTTCGATGGGTGGGTGAGTGCTTCGATGGGTGGGTGAGTGCTTCGATGGGTGGATGAGTGCTTCGATGGGTGGATGAGTGCTTCGATGGGTGGATGAGTGCTTCGATGGGTGGATGAGTGCCTCAGTGGGGATACGAGTTTGTCGGTGGGTGAACGTGTAGTGGATGCTGTGATCTGGATGAGAGAGGTGGAGTAGTATCCATGAAACAAGTCTTCACGGGGCTGGTGGCGGGTTTCTAAAAGGTTCGTGCCACTGGTCTAATTAGACCAAGGTTTCAGGTCATCCTGACGACTGGGTAGTTACAGTAACTCAAAGTGTTTGGGAGAATGAGTGGAAAACAGTTTATCTAAGAGAAGAAAAACCCTGATTCCCTGTTATAAGAATTCCCTCAATAGTACCAAGAACTAAAGTGATTTATTTAACCTAGTACTTGCCGCACAAATGATGCGTTGAATAAATATTGCAGTTCCAACGCTGTTGCAAGTTCAACGCACCTTAGCACCGGAACTGCAGAACCCGCAACACCGCTCGCTGACGCCACATTTACCCTCGCTCCCGCAGTCAACTCAATGAGTCCTTCACATGAAGAATTTGGGTCGTACAGTAGAAGGGTCGTCAACATTTCTTCCCCCCCCCCTGAGGGAGGAACACAAAGTCTGGTAGACCAGACTAAAGGTGAGAGACCAACCACAAGTGAGGCAGCTCACTCTCCTCCTGTCAGGTTCATCTTACCCACTATAATGTAGGAGAAATTCTTCTTCCATCGTTGTTTACAAATTTTGACGTAACTACTGTCATATATATATATATATATATATATATATATATATATATATATATATATATATAGTTGGGACGTAGACTGAAACAATGGACCAGGAAGGTGGCAGCTTCTACGTCTCTAGCAACCGGAATCCTGGTCATCGAGAACCTCCTCTAGCATCTTTATCTCACGATCAGAGGGTCTCTGATCCTATTGAGACCAAACAGTAAGGTCAGCCATGGTCTTCAGCTCCGTCCTTTTGACCAATATTAGAAATGTATGCATATGTTAGCCATCATAAATACGGATGTGTAATCTCGTACGAGAAATCTGCCATTCTGTAATTGATAATTTGTGATCCCATCAGGCGTGTTAGCAGGATTATCAGGATTTTAGGAACAAGCGAATCTCTCTCTCTCTCAGTCGTGTTCTTGTTGACTTTGTCGACTTTTACGTCCCAACCCTTCGAAGTTGCACAGTTTGAGCTAGGCAAACCACATTGTTCAACTTCCACTTTGCCGCAGGTATACAGATGTTCTGTGTGACTATGGCACTAAGGTTCGGGGAGCCACTGCAATACGAAGTATCTGGGAGTCGATCCATGTGAGTATTAGAGATGGAATATATTTTCATTAAATCTCCGGAGTGAGGTGCACCAACGGCTGCGAGACGGGTAATTTATATAACAAAGACATACCGAAGAGAGACTTATCAGTGCAACGTTACACCCATAAAAGGCTTTATCTAGTACCTGGTAAAGCTTCATATAGGCAATACGTCGTACTATACACAAATAACCCGCATGTAGGAGAGAGAAGCATTTGATGACATTTCGGTCAGATCTGGACCATTTACAGTCACACTAACACACGAAGGTGAGGGAGCCAGCACCCGTATATTTATTACTAATTAATCACGACATATTTCAACAAGACTGGCAACTGGTTTTCGGATAATGCATCTATGAGTATTTCTTTATTTTTTTTTATTATCACACTGGCCGATTCCCACCAAGACAGGGTGGCCCGAAAAGGAAAAACTTTCACCATCATTCACTCCATCACTGTCTTGCCAGAAGGGTGCTTTACACTACAGTTTTTAAACTGCAACATTAACACCCCTCCTTCAGAGTGCAGGCACTGTACTTCCCATCTCCAGGACTCAAGTCCGGCCTGCCGGTTTCCCTGAACCCCTTCATAAATGTTACTTTGCTCACACTCCAACAGCACGTCAAGTATTAAAAACCATTCGTCTCCATTCACTCCTATCAAACACGCTCACGTACGCCTGCTTGAAGTCCAAGCCCCTCGCACACAAAACCTCCTTTACCCCCTCCCTCCAACCTTTCCTAGGCCGACCCCTACCCCGCCTTCCTTCCACTACAGACTGATACACTCTTGAAGTCATTCTGTTTCGCTCCAATCTCTCTACATGTCCGAACCACCTCAACAACCCTTCCTCAGCCCTCTGGACAACAGTTTTGCTAATCCCGCACCTCCTCCTAATTTCCAAACTACACTCTAAACCACGGAGCGTGTGGGGTTTGAACCTATGGCGAGCAAGTCGTGAAACCCCAGGCCAGTGCGTAAACCACTGGGCCAGGCTATAATAATATTCATCCAACTAGGTATTTATACACCACAGGGAGGTTAGCATGGGCCACAACTGTGACCACAACTGCAAGTTCTTAGAATATAAAATAAGAAAGAAAAACTGCAGCAGGCTTATTGGCCCGTATCAGACAAGTCCTTCTCAAACCCAAACCCACCAGCGTGGTTGTGGTGAACTCTAGCTCAAGTCCTCTCAAAATCACCATCATAACTATCCAAAAAAGAATTCTTATAGGCAAGTGAAATTTAGCAACCGGTTTTGGTGTTGTAAGAACGACCATGTGAATGTTACTGCTGGTAAACTAGGATCGTCCATCCTGCAAAACCTCAATGGATCTAGAATTTGCTTTGCTAGTTCACTGAAAGCCGTAGGAGAGGAAAGTTAGAAATGTTATGTTGCTAGTTGTATGCATTCCTAGTTTACTTGGTATAGCTGCAATTTAAATTTACATCCGTTGTTTTTTTATCAAGATAAGGTGGAGGGAGTTACCAACAGCAATAGGAAAGTGAAACACTGCAATCTGATAAAAGTGCTCGAAAAAACGTTAAAAAAAGAGAAAATGTATTGCGAAGTATCCAATTTTTCACTTTAAATTATTTTAGAAAAAAAATTCCTTTAAATGCAAATTGGAGAGTAAATCTGATTCAAAATTATAATTCGTGCGTCTGATTTCTCCATCCTTCTTAAATAACAGAAAAAAGGTATATTGCCTCTGGAAAATCACCAGTTTGGCAAACATCTGGCAGTCATGTGTGCTAAGTAAACATCTGCCAGTCATGTACACTCGGAAAACATTTACCAGTCATGTGTACTCAGAAAACATTTGCCAGTCATGTGTACTCAGAAAACATTTACCAGTCATGTGCACTCAGAAAACATTTACCAGTCATGTGCACTCAGAAAACATTTGCCAGTCATGTGCACTCAGAAAACATTTACCAGTCATGTGCACTCAGAAAACATCTGCCAGTCATGTGCACTCAGAAAACATTTACCAGTCATGTGCACTCAGAAAACATTTACCAGTCATGTGCACTCAGAAAACATTTACCAGTCATGTGCACTCAGAAAACATTTACCAGTCATGTGCACTCAGAAAACATTTACCAGTCATGTGCACTCAGAAAACATTTACCAGTCATGTGCACTCAGAAAACATTTGCCAGTCATGTGCACTCAGAAAACATTTGCCAGTCATGTGCACTCAGAAAACATTTGCCAGTCATGTGCACTCAGAAAACATTTACCAGTCATGTGCACTCAGAAAACATTTACCAGTCATGTGCACTCAGAAAACATTTACCAGTCATGTGCACTCAGAAAACATTTACCAGTCATGTGCACTCAGAAAACATTTACCAGTCATGTGCACTCAGAAAACATTTGCCAGTCATGTGCACTCAGAAAACATTTGCCAGTCATGTGCACTCAGAAAACATTTGCCAGTCATGTGCACTCAGAAAACATTTACCAGTCATGTGCACTCAGAAAAACATTTACCAGTCATGTGCACTCAGAAAACATTTACCAGTCATGTGCACTCAGAAAACATTTACCAGTCATGTGCACTCAGAAAACATTTACCAGTCATGTGCACTCAGAAAACATTTGCCAGTCATGTGCACTCAGGAAGGAGGAACTCTGCAATATCTCTGAGAGTTAGGTTGAACATTTCCGCAATATATTAGATGGTCCTGGGTCTTAAACATGCGTAACTTGCATGCTAGATCCTGGTGAGAATGGCACGGGATCTCTTATACACTTCTGAATCTGGAGGCTCCACTCCAGTGGTATTGTGACGGAGGGCAATGGAGCTTTGAATGTCTGTGTTTATCTAGTGCAGATCGGGCTGTGGAGGAAGCCATAGGGACAAGAGTATCCTCTCTGCCAATTAATCTGATTGCTTCTGCAGTATTAGCTCCTATTTTTTTCTGAGTTGTGCGATGATTTTAAAAGCCTTTTTTTTGCGTTTCCCGAGCATTTTTTGTTTACCAGACTAGTGAGATTTTTGATTTTGGGGAATTTACTTATTGAACTAACGACAGATGTTCGGGATTTATTCCTCCTGACTGGGGTTATGTCATGGTCTGGTAGTTGGCGAGGTACTGTTTACGTTTTTCAAGAGGTCAGTGACTCTAGCTGGCCCTGGGTGTTAGTCACCTTACACCTGTTGTCACTGCTTACCTAGCAGTAAGTCAGTACCTGGTTGTTAGTCACCTTACACCTGCTGTCCCTGTTCACCTAGCAGTAAGTCAGTACCTGGGTGTTAGCCACCTTACACCTGCTGTCCCTGTTCACCTAGCAGTGAGTTGGTATCTGGGTGTTCGTTGACTGATGTGGGTGGCATCCCCCAGGACGCCACCCACATCAGTCAGCAGGTGTTGCTCAGGAGTCTTAATAATCAACAAATTAACTTTCTGGGCCTTGTAAACTCAGTGCTCACCAATTGCAAAAGCAACTATGTCCTTGTAACAGAAACCAGCTTTGCCTCTTGCATTAAATAGCGCAATATTGGTAATGAAATTAATCATACAGTCATGTCACGCATGATCACACTAGGACATCTCACTAGCGAGGAATGATAAATATCCCTGATTATATTCCTTTTGACTTTTAACTTAGCTAAATGCTTTTCCTTTCAGAGCTACGACAGTAATTTCAAGCTCTCGTTTCATGGGCCCAGAGTAGAGACTGGTTAAGGGGCCCAGAGGAGAGACTGGTTTAAGGGGCCCAGAGGAGAGACTGGTTTTAGGGGCCCAGATTATAATAATTATGGGAGAGCGCTAAAGCCAGAAGATTATACAGCGCATGAGGGGAGGGTTGGAAGGCATTCAGGCTCAATTCAGGGAACTGGAGCACAGATCCAATTCCCTAGATCAAGAGCCCCTCACCAGCATCAAGGAACCTCCCTTGAGGGGTCAGGAGCCCAGAGAAGAGACTGGTCTTCCTTGCATTGTTGAAGAATAATTGATTTTGAGTGATGGTGTCCAGATATTGGTCGAGTGAAGAGATTGGTTTTAGGTTGTGAGAGAGAATGTACGAACTTCGTGCAAATGTTACTTTACGTATTAACAACGATGAGTCTATTACAACAGATGGACTGATTCCCTTCTTTCCAGACGTCTTCCACCGTCTCCAACAGATTCACCAAGTCTGATTGATAACCTCAAGCTGATTCACATCTTTCATCGTCTCCAGAATCATTGTGTTGGACAAATATAGTCACTGGTCGGCTATACGGCTCCACAATAGAGATAGACAAGTGTTGTAGAGTGGAGGCTTCACTTGATGACCAGAGTGTAGAGTGGAGGCTTTACTTGATGACCAGAGTGTAGAGTGGAGGCTTCACTTGATGACCAGAGTGTAGAGTGGAGGCTTCACTTGATGACCAGAGTGTAGAGTGTAGGCTTCACTTGATGACCAGAGTGTAGAGTGGAAACTTCACTTGATGACCAGAGTGTAGAGTGTAGGCTTCACTTGATGACCAGAGTGTAGAGTGGAAACTTCACTTGATGACCAGAGTGTAGAGTGTAGGCTTCACTTGATGACCAGAGTGCAGAGTGGAGGCTTCACTTGATGACCAGAGTGCAGAGTGGAGGCTTTACTTGATGACTTGACAGTGTTACATTAGTGCAGAACTTTTAATGTTGTGTTGTGTTGTGTTTCACGACTCAGAGAATTAAACCTTTGATCGCCAGTGTAGCAATGATGTACAGACTTCTCTTCTCAGCCCACTGATTCAACCAATTTTATGTATATTATCCTGTTCTGCCTCTCTACGTGTGTATGTATGTTTGTACTCGCCTATTTGTGGTTGCAGGGTTCGAGACTCAGCTCCTGGCCCCGCCTTTTCACTGATCGCTACTAGGCCCTCTCTCTCAATGCTCCACAAGCTTTATCATACCTCGTCTTAAAGCTATGTATGGCTCCTGTGTATGTGTGTGTGTGTGTGTGTGAGAGAGAGAGAGAGAGAGAGAGAGAGAGAGAGAGAGAGAGAGAGAGAGAGAGAGAGAGAGAGAGAGAGAGAGAGAGAGAGAGAGAGAGAGAGAGACAGAGAGAGAGAGAGAGAGAGAGAGAGAGAGCGAGAAAATGTCTGCATTTCTAGTGTTAAATGGTAATCATAGCCCGTATAGAGAGGCATCATCTGAACATGTTTCTCTCCCTCTGGACTCTCCCCGGCTACATTTCGCCCATATGCACACCAGGCACGTCCCAAGAGCCTGAAGTTTCAAGAGAAAATCGACTTTATTGTCCCGATCTGCGAGTCTTCCTTTCTACTGACTTACCTAATTCTACCTTTGATTATTGCGATATTTTTTAGTGTTTCTTTAGTGTTTCTTCAGTGTTTCTTTAGTGTTACTTTTGTGTTTCTTTTTAGTGTTTCTTCAGTGTTTCTTTAGTGTTACTTTTGTGTTTCTTTTTAGTGTTTCTTCAGTGTTTCTTCAGTGTTTCTTTAGTGTTTCTTTAGTGTTTCTTTTCAGTGTTTCTTCGGTGTTTCTTCAGTGTTTCTTCAGTGTTTCTTTTTCAGTGTTTCTTCAGTGTTTCTTTTCAGTGTTTCTTCAGTGTTTCTTCAGTGTTTCTTTTCAGTGTTTCTTTAGTGTTTCTTTTCAGTGTTTCTTCAGTGTTTCTTTTCAGTTTTTTCTTCAGTGTTTCTTTTCAGTGTTTCTTCAGTGTTTCTTCAGTGTTTCTTTTCAGTGTTTCTTCAGTGTTTCTTCAGTGTTTCTTTTCGGTGTTTCTTTAGTGTTTCTTTTCAGTGTTTCTTTAGTGTTTCTTTTCAGTGTTTCTTCAGTGTTTCTTCAGTGTTTCTTCAGTGTTTCTTCAGTGTTTCTTCAGTGTTTCTTTTCAGTGTTTCTTCAGTGTTTCTTCAGTGTTTCTTCAGTGTTTCTTTTCGGTGTTTCTTTAGTGTTTTTTTTTCAGTGTTTCTTCAGTGTTTCTTCAGTGTTTCTTTTCGGTGTTTCTTTAGTGTTTCTTTTCAGTGTTTCTTCAGTGTTTCTTTTCAGTGTTTCTTCAGTGTTTCTTTTCAGTGTTTCTTTAGTGTTTCTTTTCAGTGTTTCTTCAGTGTTTCTTCAGTGTTTCTTTTCGGTGTTTTCTTTAGTGTTTCTTTTCGTGTTTCTTCAGTGTTTCTTTTCAGTGTTTCTTCAGTGTTTCTTTTCAGTGTTTCTTCAGTGTTTCTTTTCATTGTTTCTTCAGTGTTTCTTCAGTGTTTCTTTTCAGTGTTTCTTCAGTGTTTCTTTTCAGTGTTTCTTCAGTGTTTCTTCAGGTGTTTCTTTCAGTGTTTCTTCAGTGTTTCTTCAGTGTTTCTTTTCAGTGTTTCTTCAGTGTTTCTTTTCAGTGTTTCTTCAGTGTTTCTTCGGTGTTTCTTTCAGTGTTTCTTCAGTGTTTCTTTTCAGTGTTTCTTCAGTGTTTCTTTTCAGTGTTTCTTTTCAGTGTTTCTTCAGTGTTTCTTCAGTGTTTCTTCAGTGTTTCTTTTCAGTGTTTCTTTTCAGTGTTTCTTCAGTGTTTCTCTTCAGTGTTTCTTTTCAGTGTTTCTTTTCAGTGTTTCTTTTCAGTGTTTCTTTTCAGTGTTTCTTTTCAGTGTTTCTTTTCAGTGTTTCTTCAGTGTTTCTTCAGTGTTTCTTTTCAGTGTTTCTTTTCAGTGTTTCTTCAGTGTTTCTTCAGTGTTTCTTCAGTGTTTCTTCAGTGTTTCTTCAGTGTTTCTTTTCAGTGTTTCTTTTCAGTGTTTTCTTTTCGTGTTTCTTTTCAGTGTTTCTTTTCAGTGTTTCTTCAGTGTTTCTTCAGTGTTTCTTCAGTGTTTCTTCAGTGTTTCTTCAGTGTTTCTTCAGTGTTTCTTCGGTGTTTCTTTTCAGTGTTTCTTTTCAGTGTTTCTTTTCAGTGTTTCTTCAGTGTTTCTTCAGTGTTTCTTCAGTGTTTCTTCAGTGTTTCTTTTCAGTGTTTCTTCAGTGTTTCTTCAGTGTTTCTTCAGTGTTTCTTTTCGGTGTTTCTTTAGTGTTTCTTTTCAGTGTTTCTTCAGTGTTTCTTCAGTGTTTCTTTTCGGTGTTTCTTTAGTGTTTCTTTTCAGTGTTTCTTCAGTGTTTCTTTTCAGTGTTTCTTCAGTGTTTCTTTTCAGTGTTTCTTTAGTGTTTCTTTTCAGTGTTTCTTCGGTGTTTCTTCAGTGTTTCTTCAGTGTTTCTTTTCAGTGTTTCTTCAGTGTTTCTTTTCAGTGTTTCTTCAGTGTTTCTTCAGTGTTTCTTTTCAGTGTTTCTTAAGTGTTTCTTTTCAGTGTTTCTTCAGTGTTTCTTTTCAGTGTTTCTTCAGTGTTTCTTTTCAGTGTTTCTTCAGTGTTTCTTCAGTGTTTCTTTCAGTGTTTCTTCAGTGTTTCTTCAGTGTTTCTTTTCGGTGTTTCTTTAGTGTTTCTTTTCAGTGTTTCTTCAGTGTTTCTTTTCAGTGTTTCTTCAGTGTTTCTTTAGTGTTTCTTTTCAGTGTTTCTTCAGTGTTTCTTCAGTGTTTCTTCAGTGTTTCTTCAGTGTTTCTTCAGTGTTTCTTCAGTGTTTCTTCAGTGTTTCTTTTCAGTGTTTCTTCAGTGTTTCTTCAGTGTTTCTTCAGTGTTTCTTTTCGGTGTTTCTTTAGTGTTTCTTCAGTGTTTCTTTTCGGTGTTTCTTTAGTGTTTCTTTTCAGTGTTTCTTCAGTGTTTCTTTTCAGTGTTTCTTCAGTGTTTCTTTTCAGTGTTTCTTCAGTGTTTCTTCAGTGTTTCTTTTCGGTGTTTCTTTAGTGTTTCTTTTCAGTGTTTCTTCAGTGTTTCTTTTCAGTGTTTCTTCAGTGTTTCTTTTCAGTGTTTCTTCAGTGTTTCTTTTCAGTGTTTCTTCAGTGTTTCTTCAGTGTTTCTTTTCAGTGTTTCTTCAGTGTTTCTTTTCAGTGTTTCTTCAGTGTTTCTTCAGTGTTTCTTTTCAGTGTTTCTTCAGTGTTTCTTCAGTGTTTCTTTTCAGTGTTTCTTCAGTGTTTCTTTTCAGTGTTTCTTCAGTGTTTCTTCGGTGTTTCTTTTCCGTGTTTCTTTTCAGTGTTTCTTCAGTGTTTCTTTTCAGTGTTTCTTTTCAGTGTTTCTTCAGTGTTTCTTCAGTGTTTCTTCAGTGTTTCTTTTCAGTGTTTCTTCAGTGTTTCTTCAGTGTTTCTTTTCAGTGTTTCTTCAGTGTTTCTTTCAGTGTTTCTTTCAGTGTTTTTTCGGTGTTTCTTTTCAGTGTTTCTTTTCAGTGTTTCTTCAGTGTTTCTTTTCAGTGTTTCTTCAGTGTTTCTTTTCAGTGTTTCTTTTCAGTGTTTCTTCAGTGTTTCTTCAGTGTTTCTTCAGTGTTTCTTCAGTGTTTCTTCAGTGTTTCTTCGGTGTTTCTTTTCAGTGTTTCTTTTCAGTGTTTCTTTTCAGTGTTTCTTTTCAGTGTTTCTTCAGTGTTTCTTCAGTGTTTCTTCAGTGTTTCTTCAGTGTTTCTTCAGTGTTTCTTCAGTGTTTCTTCAGTGTTTCTTCGGTGTTTCTTTTCAGTGTTTCTTTCAGTGTTTCTTTTCAGTGTTTCTTTTCAGTGTTTCTTCAGTGTTTCTTCGTGTTTCTTCAGTGTTTCTTCAGTGTTTCTTTTCAGTGTTTCTTCAGTGTTTCTTCAGTGTTTCTTCAGTGTTTCTTTTCGGTGTTTCTTTAGTGTTTCTTTCAGTGTTTCTTCAGTGTTTCTTCAGTGTTTCTTTTCGGTTTCTTTAGTGTTTCTTTTCAGTGTTTCTTTTCAGTGTTTCTTCAGTGTTTCTTTTCAGTGTTTCTTTAGTGTTTCTTTTCAGTGTTTCTTCAGTGTTCCTTCAGTGTTTCTTTTCGGTGTTTCTTTAGTGTTTCTTTTCAGTGTTTCTTCAGTGTTTCTTTTCAGTGTTTCTTCAGTGTTTCTTTCAGTGTTTCTTCAGTGTTTCTTTTCAGTGTTTCTTTTCAGTGTTTCTTCGGTGTTTCTTTCAGTGTTTCTTCAGTGTTTCTTCAGTGTTTCTTTTCAGTGTTTCTTCAGTTTTTTCTTCAGTGTTTCTTTTCAGTGTTTCTTCAGTGTTTCTTTTCAGTGTTTCTTCAGTGTTTCTTTTCAGTGTTTCTTCAGTGTTTCTTCAGTGTTTCTTTTCAGTGTTTCTTCAGTGTTTCTTTTCAGTGTTTTCAGTGTTTCTTCGGTGTTTCTTTTCAGTGTTTCTTCAGTGTTTCTTTTCAGTGTTTCTTCAGTGTTTCTTTTCAGTGTTTCTTTCAGTGTTTCTTCAGTGTTTCTTCAGTGTTCTTTTCAGTGTTTCTTCAGTGTTTCTTCAGTGTTTCTTTTCAGTGTTTCTTTTCAGTGTTTCTTCGGTGTTTCTTTTCAGTGTTTCTTTTCAGTGTTTCTTCAGTGTTTCTTTTCAGTGTTTCTTCAGTGTTTCTTTTCAGTGTTTCTTTTCAGTGTTTCTTCAGTGTTTCTTCAGTGTTTCTTCATGTGTTTCTTCGGTGTTTCTTTTCAGTGTTTCTTTTCAGTGTTTCTTTTCAGTGTTTCTTTCAGTGTTTCTTCAGTGTTTCTTCAGTGTTTCTTCAGTGTTTCTTTCAGTGTTTCTTCAGTGTTTCTTCAGTGTTTCTTCGGTGTTTCTTTTCAGTGTTTCTTTTCAGTGTTTCTTTTCAGTGTTTCTTTTCAGTGTTTCTTTTCAGTGTTTCTTCAGTGTTTCTTCAGTGTTTCTTCAGTGTTTCTTCAGTGTTTCTTCAGTGTTTCTTTTCAGTGCTTCTTCAGTGTTTCTTCAGTGTTTCTTTTCAGTGTTTCTTCAGTGTTTCTTCAGTGTTTCTTTTCAGTGTTTCTTCAGTGTTTCTTTTCAGTGTTTCTTCAGTGTTTCTTTTCAGTGTTTCTTCAGTGTTTCTTTTCAGTGTTTCTTCAGTGTTTCTTTTCAGTGTTTCTTTTCAGTGTTTTTTCAGTGTTTCTTCAGTGTTTCTTTTCAGTGTTTCTTCAGTGTTTCTTTTCAGTGTTTCTTCAGTGTTTCTTCAGTGTTTTCTTCAGTGTTTCTTTTCAGTGTTTCTTCAGTGTTTCTTTTCAGTGTTTCTTCAGTGTTTCTTCAGTGTTTCTTTTCAGTGTTTCTTCAGTGTTTCTTTTCAGTGTTTCTTCAGTGTTTCTTCAGTGTTTCTTTTCAGTGTTTCTTCAGTGTTTCTTTTCAGTGTTTTCTTTTCAGTGTTTCTTTTCAGTGTTTCTTCAGTGTTTCTTCAGTGTTTCTTTTCAGTGTTTCTTCAGTGTTTCTTCAGTGTTTCTTTTCAGTGTTTCTTCAGTGTTTCTTTTCAGTGTTTCTTTTCAGTGTTTCTTCAGTGTTTCTTTTCAGTGTTTCTTCAGTGTTTCTTTTCAGTGTTTCTTCGGGTTTTCTTCAGTGTTTCTTTTCAGTGTTTCTTCAGTGTTTCTTTTCAGGTGTTTCTTCAGTGTTTCTTTTCAGTGTTTCTTCAGTGTTTCTTTTCAGTGTTTCTTCAGTGTTTCTTTTCAGTGTTTCTTCAGTGTTTCTTCAGTGTTTCTTTTCAGTGTTTCTTCAGTGTTTTTTTTCAGTGTTTCTTCAGTGTTTCTTCAGTGTTTCTTTTCAGTGTTTCTTCAGTGTTTTTTTAGTGTTTCTTCAGTGTTTCTTCAGTGTTTCTTTTCAGTGTTTCTTCAGTGTTTCTTCAGTGTTTCTTTTCAGTGTTTCTTCAGTGTTTCTCAGTGTTGCTTCAGGTTTTAAAAGTGGTCGATATAAAATTAAAGATCCGTCACTAACATTAACAATGACGCATAATACGAATCATTAATGCGTTGTGCGCGTCATTCCGTCCACTTACGCTGACCATACATCGCTCATACGGAATTACCGCTAGAAGCAGAACATCGCATATTAACGAATTCGCTTAACTCGTGGGAAAAAACTTTTCTGGTCCACTCATGAACATTTACAGTAACTTCGTTTTTAAACCACCACGACACTGATATTTTTTTGTGGAAGCTACTGAAGAGGTACAACCAAAACTGATCAACGAGTTGAAAGGCCTTCATAGTACGTGCTATTTAATTTCGAATGATCATTCTCAATCGAATTTACCCCCAAAAATCACAGTTTATAGAGGAGCTTTATGTATATATTAAACACACAGCTAGACTTCGCTTCTCCAAATTTCATAGATATGCAAATTTACCTATTAACTAATGTTTTGTTAGTGGGATGAATTGTTAAGAACCTGCCTGGTATGGGCCAACAGGCCTGCTGCAGTGTTCCTCCTTTCTTATGTTCTTATAATAATATAGTATCTTTATTTCTACATGTACAAGGTATACAGACCATAGCTGACATCAGTGACATACTACTATATAGAAAGCCGCTTGTTATGCAGAGCATTTCTGGAAAATTAGGTCAGTTTTGTCCCAGGATGCGACCCACACCAGTCCACTAACACCCAGGTATCCATTTTATACTGATGGGTGAACAGGGACAGCAGGTGTCTTAAGGAAATACGTCCTAATGGTAAGATATTGCCACGATAACGTATTGGAAAGACAGCAGTGAGGACTTTCCTGGACCTTAGGATAAAAATTGATGCAAATTTGATCAAAGGCACAGTACAAAGGGACGCGAACTTCGAGATATTTGTTCGTTGTCTGGTGAATATTGTTCCAAAACAAGAGACAATGAAGGATGAACAAAGTGGGATTAAGGATTGAGTTGTTCCACGATGGTGAGCATTGGTTAGTTTGTGTACCCAATATCCATCCTGTGGATGGTAGTGGCTAGTTTATTGTGTACCCAATATCATCCTGTGGATGGTAGTGGCTAGTTTATTGTGTACCCAATATCCATCCTGTGGATGGTAGTGGCTAGTTTATTGTGTACCCAATATCCATCCTGTGGATGGTAGTGGCTAGTTTATTGTGTACCCAATATCCATCCTGTGGATGGTAGTGGCTAGTTTATTGTATACCATATCATCCTGTGGATGGTAGTGGCTAGTTTATTGTGTACCCAATATCCATCCTGTGGATGGTAGTGGCTAGTTTATTGTGTACCCAATATCCATCCTGTGGATGGTAGTGGCTAGTACATTGTGTCTCATATCCATCCTGTGGATGGCAGTGGCTGTTGATTATACACCCCATATCTATCATATTATAGACGGTTGTACAAGAGTATATGGATACACGAAAGACCTAGTAACTAGGCCTCAAAAGGATTTAATAGAAGACCAAAAAGATATATAACAAAATTTCACTTGTCTATTGTAAACTCAAAACAAATACTTAGCATGTCTAGTGTCATAATGACGGACGAACAAAGGAGGAGTGAGGATTGACTCATTCTACGGAAATAGCTGTGTCAAGTGGAAAAGAACTGATCATGCCTAAAATCAATGGTAAAGAGAATAGTTGAAGAGGTATAACGAAGTCTCTCCTCCAGTGACGTGATAAGAGACGTATCTCTTCTCCAGTGACGTGATAAGAGACGTATCTCTCCTCCAGTGACGTGATAAGAGACGTATCTCTCCTCCAGTGACGTTTTCGTAAGATATGCTTGAAGTTATTATTGAATAACAGTTATTTTAAAAGAATATCTGTACTGGTGGTGATAGCGCTGTACGACACACACGGGTCTGACGCTTTCTTGCGAATATATAATAATAATAATAATAAAATAATAATTATAATAATTACAATAATAATAACAATGATAATGATGCTGATAATACTAACAATAATAATTACAATAATAATTATAATTACAATAATTATAATAATTACAATAACGCTAATAATGATGCTGATAATAATAATAATAATGATAGTAATAGTAATAATATCTTCTCAACAGTGTTTTGGGTGCACATACACAGTATTACTGTCCCAAACGGGAAAAAAATGAATCTATGGTTTTTTCAGCTAGTTAATGGAATCTGTGCTCTAAACTCAGCCAATATATGCACTGTCCCTTAACCAAGTTAACATAACCGAACATTCACTTAATCCAGCTGATACTAACTCTTACTTTTCCTTTAAGTAGTTAATACCATTGCGAGGGTTTCACTGGTATCAAAATAATGTATTCGGGGCTTGATTTCTTGAGGTTTCCGAGTTACTTAAGTGACTTGTGGGACTTTTAATCCATGTGATGGAGAGATGGAGAGGATTGAGTTTTGTTTGGGTAGTGTTTGGGTTGTGACGAGGGGGGATCTAATACCCTGATCCATAGTGAGGCCTGGTTATGGACTAAGCCTAGGGGCCGTTGACACCCGGAACACCACCCTCCAGGTATGCTCCCATAGTGAGGCCTGGTCATGGACTAAGCCTAGGGGCCGTTGACACCCGGAACACCACCCTCCAGGTATGCTCCCATAGTGAGGCCTGGTTATGGACTAAGCCTAGGGGCCGTTGACACCCGGAACACCACCCTCCAGGTATGCTCCCATAGTGAGGCCTGGTTATGGACTAAGCCTAGAGGGCGTTGACACCCGGAACACCACCCTCCAGGTATGCTCCCATAGTGAGGCCTGGTTATGGACTAAGCCTAGAGGGCGTTGACAACCCGGAACACCACCCTCCAGGTATGCTCCCATAGTGAGGCCTGGTTATGGACTAAGCCTAGAGGGCGTTGACACCCGGAACACCACCCTCCAGGTATGCTCCCATAGTGAGGCCTGGTTATTCACTAAGCCTAGGGCCGTTGACACCCGGAAACCACCACTCCAGGTATGCTCCCATAGTGAGGCCTGGTTATGGACTAAGCCTAGAGGGCGTTGACACCCGGAACACCACCCTCCAGGTATGGCTCCATAGTGAGGCCTGTTATGGACTAAGCCTAGAGGGCGTTGACACCCGGAACACCACCCTCCAGGTATGCTCCCATAGTGGGCCTGGTTATGGACTAAGCCTAGAGGGCGTTGACACCCGGAAACACACCCTCCAGGTATGCTCCCATAGTGATGGCCTGGTTATGGACTAAGCCTAGGGTGCGTTGACACCCGGAACACCACCCTCCAGGTATGCTCCCATAGTGAGGCCTGGTTATGGACTAAGCCTAGAGGGCGTTGACACCCGGAACACCACCCTCCAGGTATGCTCCCATAGTGAGGCCTGGTTATGGACTAAGCCTAGAGGGCGTTGACACCCGGAACACCACCCTCCAGGTATGCTCCCATAGTGAGGCCTGGTTATGGACTAAGCCTAGGGTGCGTTGACACCCGGAACACCACCCTCCAGGTATGCTCCAGGTTATGGCTGGTCTGCTCTGCGATAGCTGCAATCTCTGCTGGGCTAAGTGATGGGTTAGGTTATCATTTTCCTTATCTTATTTGAGAGGGTGTGGCACGCGTGGACTGAAGCTTCCTGGGCTGTCAGGCAGAGAGGGATGAGGCAGCAGACATTCTGCTGTCTGCTTGGTTAATAGGTAATGCTCGAGGTAAGGTTAATTTGCTTGACTGGAATTTATATGTTGGAGCCTTTGGTAAACTGACCGAGGTTTCTGCACTGGCTAATCAGTTCGCCGACAAAAAATATCACACAAAAACTCATGAAATCGTAATGACACAATCGTAAACAAACCATACCACAAGCGGGGTTAGAACCCGCGATCAGAGTCACGAAACTCCAAACCGACGCGTTACCCACTGAGCCAACTAACGCGACGGTCTGGAATTTTGTGACTCTGATCGCGGGTTCTAACCCCACCCGTGGTATGATTTATTACACAACAAGTAACATACCAGATATATTAAGCAAATTTCTTAAATTTGCTTGTAACAGATAAGTGAACCGTAGATATATAAATTAAGATGTACTCCTGTGAGCCCTTTTGGGGGCCTAGTTCCTAGGCCTATTGTGTATCCATATGCTTTTACGCTACCATCCACAGGATGGATATGAGATGCACAATAAACTAGCCACTTTGGTGGCAAACTCGAAAAATCTTGGTTAAGAGCTGTTATCCAACCTCACCTTGTTTCAAAATCCGGTTCTACATTGAGCATCATCTAGCGCTGTCATTATGATGCCAACCACAACAGTCTAATAAAACCGAAATATCTTCTTTTACTGCTAGTTAAATATTAAAGAGATTTTTAGCCCAAAAAATTGAAATGAGATTGAGGCAGATTTTATATTCTTTGGTAATCAGGTACTAAGAGGCATTCAGGTGCCTGGACAAGACTTGGCACTCAGGTGCCGGCACTCAGGTGCTCTGTCACAAGGGAAAATATTGAAAGGATAAATTCCCTGGCTATAAATCAGTACCCTGGGTCTTTTATTGAGACTGATTACCCAGTGTGTTGGTGGTTGTGGTGGTAGTAGTGAGGGTGGTTGTGGTGATAGTAGCGAGTGGTGGTGGATGGTGGTAGTGGGGGTAGTAGTGGTGGTTGTGGTGACAGTAGCAGATGGTGGTGGATGGTGGTGGATGGTGGTGGATGGTGATGGATGGTGGTAGTAGTGGATGGTGGTGGTGATAGTGGTAGTGGGTGGTGGTTGTGGTTGTAATGGTAATACTAGATGGTAGTAGTGGTGGTAGTAGTAGGTGGTAATAGTGGTGGTAGTAGTAGGTGGTAGTAGTTGTGGTAGTAGTGAGTAGTAGTGGGTGGTGGTGATACTAGTGGATGGTGGTAATGGTTGTGGTGGTAATAGTGGTGGCTGTGATGCTAACAGTGGGTGGTGGTGATGGCTAGTGGTAGCTGTGGAGGTAATAGTGGTTGGTGGTGGTTGTGGTGTTGGTGGTTGGTGGTGGTTGGTGGTGGTTGGTGGTGGTTGGTGGTGGTTGGTGGTGGTTAGTGGTGGTTGGTGGTTGGTGGTGGTTAGTGGTGGTTGGTGGTGGCTGGTGGTGATAGTTGTAGCAGTAGTGGTAATTGTGGTGGAGAGGATATTAATGGTGGATGGGTCAACAGAAAACGAGATTTTTCTGACCATATTACCAAATCCTTGATCCACTTCACTAGTAATGGATTTGCATCTGTCCAGTGCCACCTGGAACTCCCACTTAAGCACTGAGTTCTTGTACTTACCTATATGTACTTGAAGGGGTCGATTCACAGCTCCTGGACCCACCTCTTCACTAGTCACTACTAGGTCCACTTTCTCCCAGCTCCAAGAGCTGTATCGTACCTCTTCTTAAGAGTGTAATGTATTTTAGTTCAGGGATTTGATCCCTGGAGTGGTGAGAGTCGCGCCTCTAACCACTGGGCTACCGCTGTTCTATTATATATATTATATATATATATATATATATATATATATATATATATATATATATATACATAGATACAAGGAGACAGCTGTCTAACCACTGGGCTACTGCTGTTGTATATATCCCAGGAGACAGCTGTCTAACCACTGGGCTACTGCTGTTGTATATATCCCAGGAGACAGCTGTCTAACCACTGGGCTACTGCTGTTGTATAACAGGAGACACCTGTCTAACCACTGGGCTACTGCTGTTGTATATATCTCAGGAGACAGCTGTCTAACTACTGGGCTACTGCGGTTCTATATATCCCAGGAGACACCTGTCTAACCACTGCCCTTGTATACATCTCAGGAGACACCTGTCTAACCACTGCCCTTGTATATATCTCAGGAGACACCTGTCTAACTACTGCCCTTGTATATATCTCAGGAGACAGCTGTCTAACCACTGGGCTTCTGCTGTTGTATATATCTCAGGAGACAGCTGTCTAACCACTGGGCTACTGCTGTTGTATATATCCCAGGAGACAGCTGTCTAACCACTGAGCTACTGCTGTTCTATATATCCCAGGAGACAGCTGTCTAACCACTGGGCTACTGCTGTTGTATATATCTCAGGAGACACCTGTCTAACCACTGGGCTACTGCTGTTGTATATATCCCAGGAGACACCTGTCTAACCACTGGCTACTGCTGTTGTATAATCCAGGAGACAGCTGTCTAACCACTGGGCTACTGCGTTGTATATATCCCAGGAGACAGCTGTCTAACCACTGGCTATGCTGTTGTATATATCCCAGGAGACACTGTTAACCACGGGGCTATGTTGTTTTTATATTCGGGAACACTGTTAACCCATGGGCTAGCTGTTTATTTCCCAGGAGACACTGTCAACCACTGGGCTACGCTGTTGTAAACCCCGAGACCCTGTCTAAAACCCCGGGGTTTACTGGTTGATATATCCCAGGAAGAGTGTCTAACCACGGGGCTACTGCTGTTCTATATCCCGAGACAGCTGTCAAACCACGGGGCTATGCTTTTTGTATATATCCGGGGAGGAGCTTCAACCACGGGCTACTGCTGTTGATAATCCCAGGGCAGCTGTCTAACCTTTTGGGCACTTGTTGTATTACCCCAGGGAGAGTGTCTAACCAGGGTACTGTTTCAATTTTTCCCAGGAGAAAAGCTGCAACCACGGGCACTGTTTTTTTAATTTACCCCAAGGGACACCTGTTAACCAGGGCTACTGCTTTTTAAAATTTCCCAGGAGACGCGTTAACCATGGGCTACTGCTGTTTATAATCCAGGGAAGCTGTTAACACTTGAAAATTGTAATATGGGAGAAGCTTCTCACGGAACTTTTTATAAAGCAATTGAAAATGCATCCGAATTGGAAAGCTTTACTGGAACCCCTTTCAAATTATTCCCCCAAAGGTACATTTACCACATCTGTAATTTAATTTTTTTATTTGCTTTACAAAATATTGTGGTTGAAAAAGTCCGCATTGAAAAAATTTACAAGGCCCTTTTAATTGACCATTCTTGAAATTTACAAAATGCATTGTATTAAAATTTTTCATTGTTTTTACAAAAGTGCATTGTTTTACAAAAGGTTGAATTTAAAATTCTTTAAATTTACAATAAGTGCATGATTTAAAAAAAAAGGAAGATTTCCAAAAATTTTTTAGATTTTAATGTTTTCAAAATGCATTACAAAATCATTAAAATTTACTGGGCACGCAATTTAAAAAAAAGAAAAAATATTTTTCGTTATGCCTTTCCCTTGATTTAAAAAATGCAATGAGAAATTACGCACAAATTTATCAAAAAAATATTTATTTTTTCAATGCAGCCGCTTATAACCATAACCCTGCCTCATATAAATATATATATTTAAAATATATATAATATATATATATATATATATATATTTTATATTATATATATATATTTATATATATATATATATATATATAATATATATATATTTAATATATAATATATATATATATTATATATATAATATATTATTTTTTTTTTTTTTTTTTTTTTTTTTTTTTTTTTTTTTATATGATGGGGTCCACTTGGTGTAAATTGTGGGACCATAGCCTCGGAGAAAGTGTATAAAAGGCTTCAAGGAAGAATATTTGGATTTCTTCTGAAGCCATTTGAATATTCCACTTCCCCTACCACCCATCTTTTAAACTATTTTTTTTTTACAATAGGAAATTTATTTTATTACATATATGGCACAGAAGATTTAAATATACATTGTTGATATAAAGGGTTTGCAATATATATATATATATTATATATATATATATTTTATATATATATATATATATATATATATATTATATTATATAAAATATAATGTTTTTCGTTGTATCACGATTATAGGCGAAAATCTCATCATTCCTAGAGTGGGGCTGTGCCAAAATGCAGCATGCATTTAATATATATATATATATATTATATATAATGTGTTTTCGTAGTCACAATACATAAACCGTAATGGAACTAATGGTCCGACTTAGATTATTAGTTAATGGTGCAAGTCGGACCGAAACGTCTATGTGCGGGTTATCTGTGTGTTGTTCCAATCATGGTATTGTGACTTTTCAGTCTGTATGCTAAAGTCCACTTTTAGAAAATACGTATCAAGACGCAGCCAGGGGTCAAAAATTGACCTAATTTCCCGAAATGCTCTGCAGAAGTTCCCGTGGCCTGGTGGCAAAAGCTTTCGCTTCAAACGGTGAGGGTTCGGGTTCGATTCCCGGCGAAGGGGTGGAAACATCGGACGTGTTGTCTTACACCGGTTGTCTATGTTCACCCATCAGTAAAATGGGTACCTGGGTGTTAGTGGACTGGTGTGGGTCGCATCCTGGGACAAAACTGACCTAATATGCCCGAAATGCTCTGCATTAACAAGGGACTTTCTATATACTAGTATGTCACTGATATCAGCTATGGTCTGTACAAGTTGTATCATGTACTTGTAGAAATAAAAATAATAATTAATAACCTGGAGTTTACCTGGAGAGAGTTTCGGGGGTCAACGCCCCCGCAGCCCGGTCTGTGACCAGGCCTCCTGGTGGATCAGCGCCTGATCAACCAGGCTGTTGCTGCTGGCTGCACGCAAACCAACGTACGAGCCACAGCCCGGCTGATCAGGAACTGACTTTAGGTACTTGTCCAGTGCCAGCTTGAAGACTGCCAGGGGTCTGTTGGTAATCCCCCTTATGTGTGCTGGGAGGCAGTTGAACAGTCTCGGGCCCCTGACACTTATTGTATGGTCTCTTAACGTGCTAGTGACACCCCTGTTTTTCATTGGGGGGATGGTGCATGTCTGCCAAGTCTTTTGCTTTCGTAGTGAGTGATTTTCGTGTGCAAGTTCGGTACTAGTCCCTCTAGGATTTTCCAGGTGTATATAATCATGTATCTCTCCTCCTGCGTTCCAGGGAATACAGGTTTAGGAACTCAAGCGTCCCAGTAATTGAGGTGTTTTATCTCCGTTATGCGCGCCGTGAAAGTTCTCTGTACATTTTCTAGGTCGGCAATTTCACCTGCCTTGAAAGGTGCTGTTAGAGTGCAGCAATATTCCAGCCTAGATAGAACAAGTGACCTGAAGAGTGTCATCATGGGCTTGGCTTCCCTAGTTTTGAAGGTTCTCATTATCCATCCTGTCATTTTTCTAGCAGATGCGATTGATACAATGTTATGGTCCTTGAAGGTGAGATCATCCGACATGATCACTCCCAGGTCTTTGACGTTGGTGTTTCGCTCTATTTTGTGGCCAGAATTTGTTTTGTACTCTGAAGAAGATTTAATTTCCTCATGTTTACCATATCTGAGTAATTGAAATTTCTCATCGTTGAACTTCATATTGTTTTCTGCAGCCCACTGAAAGATTTGGTTGATGTCCGCCTGGAGCCTTGCAGTGTCTGCAATGGTAGACACTGTCATGCAGATTCGGGTGTCATCTGCAAAGGAAGACACGGTGCTGTGGCTGACATCCTTGTCTATGTCGGATATGAGGATGAGGAACAAGATGGGAGCGAGTACTGTGCCTTGTGGAACAGAGCTTTTCACCGTAGCTGCCTCGGACTTTACTCTGTTGACGACTACTCTCTGTGTTCTGATAGTGAGGAAATTATAGATCCATCGACCGACTTTTCCTGTTATTCCTTTAGCACACAATAATTATTAATAATAATTAATAATATATCTGAACGCAAAAGAAGTAAATTACCTTAGGCCATTTTTTTGTAGGCCAATTTTACGAAAAACTAAGACATGGGTATACGAAGTGAGAATATGTATATATATATATTATAATATATATATATTATTATATATATATATATATATATATATATATATATATATATATTTTTATCATCACACTGGCCGATTCCCACCAAGGCAGGGTGGCCCGAAAAAGAAAAACTTTCACCATCATTCGCTCCATCACTGTCTTCCCAGAAGGGTGCTTTACACTACGTTTTAAAACTGCAACTTAAACCCCCCTCCTTCAGAGGCAGGCACGTACTTCCCATCTCCGGGGACTAAAGCCCGGGCCTGCCGGTTTCCTGAATTCCTTATAAAGTTATTTTGCTCCCCCCTCCAACAGCACGTCAAGATTAAAAACCCATTTGTCTCCATTCACTCCTATCAAACACGCTCACGCATGCCTGCTGGAAGTCCAAGCCCCTCGCACACAAAACCCCCTTTACCCCTCCCTCCAACCCTTCCTAGGCCGACCCCTCCCCCGCCTTCCTTCCACTACAGACTGATACACTTTTGAAGTCATTCTGTTTCGCCCATTCTCTCTACATGTCCGAACCACCTCAACAACCCTTCCTCACCCCTCTGGACAAACAGTTTTGGTAATCCCGCACCTCCTAATTTCCCAAAAACTACGAATTCTCTGCATTTATTCACACCACACATTGCCCTCAGACATGACATCTCCACTGCCTCCAGCCTTCTCCTCGCTGCAACATTCATCCCCCACGCTTCACACCCATATAGAGCGTTGGTAAAACTATACTCTCATACTTTCCCCCTCTTTGCCTCCAAGGACAAATTTTCTTTGTCTCCACAGACTCCTAAGTGCACCCTCACTCTTTTTCCCTCATCAATTCTATGATTCACCTCATCTTTCATAGACCCATCCGCTGACACGTCCACTCCAAATATCTGAATACGTTCACCTCCTCCATACTCTCTCCCTCCAATCTGATATTCAATCTTTCATCACCTAATCTTTTTGTTACCCTCATAACCTTACTCTTTCCTGTATTCACCTTTAATTTTTCTTTTGCACACCCTACCAAATTCATCCACCAATCTCTGCAGCTTCTCTTCAGAATCTCCCAAGAGCACAGTGTCATCAGAAAAAGAGCAGCTGTGACAACTCCCACTTTGTGTGTGATTCTTTATTTTTAACTCCACGCCTCTTGCCAAGACCCTCGCATTTCTTCTCTTACAACCCATCTATAAATTATTAAACAACCACGGTGACATCACACACCCTTGTCTAAGGCCTACTTTTATGGGAAAAAATTTCCCTTTTCCTACATACTCTAACTTGAGCCTCACTATCCTCGTAAAAACTCTTCACTGCTTTCAGTAACCTACCTCCTACACCATACACTTGCAACATCTGCCACATTGCCCCCTATCCACCCTGTCATACGCCTTTTCCAAATCCATAAATGCCACAAAGACCTCTTTACCTTATCTAAATACTGTTCACTTATTTTGTTTCACTGTAAAACCTGGTCCAACACCCCCTACCTTTCCTAAAGCCTCCTTGTTATCTGCTATTCCCATTCTCCGTCTTACTCTTAATTCTTTCAATTATAACTCTCCATACACTTTACCCGGTACACTCAACAGACTTATCCCCCTATAATTTTTGCACTCTCTTTATCCCTTTGCCTTTATACAAAGGAACTATGCATGCTCTTGCCAATCCCTAGGTACCTTACCCTCTTCCATACATTTTTAAATAATTGCACCAACCACTCCAAAACTATATCCCCACCTGCTTTTAACATTTCTATCTTTATCCCATCAATCCGGTGCCTTACCCCCTTTCATTTTACCTACTGCCTCACGAACTTCCCCCACACTCACAACTGGCTCTTCCTCACTCCTACAAGATGTTATTCCTCCTTGCCCTATACACGAAATCACAGCTTCCCTATCTTCATCAAAAATTTTAAACAAATTCCCCAAAAATATTCCCTCCATCTTCCCAATACCTCTAACTCTCCATTTAATAACTCTCCTCTCCTATTTTTAACTGACCCAAAAACCCTTTTGTTCTCTAGGCTTTCTTAACTTGTTAATTTTCACTCCAAAAATTTTTTTTTATTTTCAACAATATTATTTATATTTTATATATATATTTTATATATATATATATATATATATATATATATATATATTATATATATATATATATATTTACACTTAAGTATTTTGAGATATATAATTACTTTTATCTAGGAATACTGCTGTACATTAACATCTCCATACAAAGCAGGTGAAATCGCAGATCTAGAGAGTGTACAGAGTCCTTTACTGCACGTATAGTTTGTCAAGCAAACCCTTTAACTACTGGGAACGCTTGGAAGCACTTGACTTGTACTCGTTGGAACGCAGGAGGGAGAGATATATCATAATCTACACTTGGAAAATCTTGGAAGGAATGGTCCCAAATCTGCACACAGAAATCACTCCCTATGAAAGTAAAAGACTGGGCAGGCGATGCAAAATGCCCCCAATAAAAAGTAGGGGCGCCACTGGTACACTAAGGGAAAACACCATAAGTGTCCGGGGCCCAAAACTGTTCAACAGCCTCCCATCAAGCATTAGGGGAATTGCCAATAAACCCCTGGCTGCCTTCAAGAGAGAGCTGGACAGATGCCTAAAGTCAGTGCCGGATCAGCCGGGCTGTGGCTCGTACGTTGGACTGCGTGCGGCCAGCAGTAACAGCCTAGTTGATCAGGCCCTGATCCATCGGGAGGCCTGGTCATGGACCGGGCCGCGGGGGCGTTGATCCCCGGAATAACCTCCAGGTAACCTCCAGGTAGGAAGCTGAAGAGTCTAAAAAATAATTCCTACACGAAGTCTACCTGGAGGGATGTTCAGGGGGTCAACGCCCCCGTGGCCCGGTCTACCAGGCCTCGAGATGGATCAGAGCCTGATCAACCAGGCTGTCCTGGCCGCACAGCCAGGCTGATGGGGCACTAAATAACCTGGACTTACCTCCCAGGTAACTGGGTAAAGCAACATCAAACTAGCACAACCAGCAATTTACCAAATATATTCTGGCATATATTTCAATAACCTTCTCTCTTGCATACGTAAGACACCCGAATATTTCTAGCTATATATATATCCTCAATATATTCATGTATATATCTTCAATAACTTTATTTCGTACGTGATATTCCACGTACAAGTTCACTGTTCACACCACGTTCCTCGAATTTATTTTGAATAGTATAAGAACAGCAAAGGACCGAAATATACTGATCAATTAATCTCGTGAGTTTCTGTCTTCATGTGGGCTATTGAACATTGGGAAATGTTCATTAGAACAAAATAAGGAACACTGCAGGAGGCCTACTGGCCCATAGCAGGCACATCCTTCTCAAACCCGAACTAACAGAAATATTTAAGGGACTTAAGTAAGTTATTAGCATCAGTTTAAGACGCACTAAGCTAGTTATTTCTAAGACCCAAGTCCACCGTGTCTTAGATACTTAGTTACTTCCAAAAATGTCAACAATGATTCGTGTAACTTCTGAATGTATTATGACGTAAGCCAATATTGAAACCTCACGAGATGGCTGCTTATTTATGCTAGAAAATTTACAAGGAGAGTCAATAACAAGGTATTATTATTATTATTATTATTATTATTATTATTAGTAGTAGTAGTAGTAGTAGTAGTAGTAGTAGTAGAAGTAGAAGTAGTAGTAATATAGCAGTAGCAGCAGCAGCAGCAGTAATAGTAGTAACAGTAGTAGTAGTAATAGTAATAGCAGTAGTAGCTATAGTAGTAGTAATAGTGCTAGTAATAACAGTAGTAGCTATAGTAGTAGTAATAGTGCTAGTAGTAGTAATAGTACTAGTAGTATTAGTATTAGTAGTAGCAGTAGTAATAGTAGTAATGTAGTAAATAGAAGTAGTGATACTGGATGAACGGATTATCGATGTTTTTTTTTCCACGTGTGTAGAGACCTTAGAGTCGTAGAGCTGTAAGGGGCCCACTGGTGAGATTGGTAGAGGTGCAGTATCCCCACCGGGGAAGTGTGCAATGGGGTTTCTGTACCCGCACTGATGTGACCCGTGAGCTTTCAGCTACCAACGTGATCGTGCCTAGAGCTTCGCCCATGTACCCATGATGTCGCCTAGAGCTTTACAGTATCCCACTGAGTGTCAATCTTTCAGTACCCAACTGATGTGTCTCTAGAGAGCTCGCTTCAGTATGCCACTGATTGTGCCTAGAGCTTCAGTACCCACTGATGTGCCTAGAGCTTTCAGTACCCATGATGTGCCGTTAGTGTGCTTTCAGTACCTCTCCTGATTGTGCCTAGAGCTTGTCCTCGTACCCACTGATGCTGCTGTAGAACTTTCAGACCACTGATGTGCCCTAGAGTCCGCCTTCAATACCTGACTAATGCATTGTGTGTGGAGTGCTCTTTATACCCCACTGATGGAGCGTTGTGGAGCTTCTTTTATACCACTGATGGAGCGTGTGGAATGCGTCTTTATACCCACTGTCTGGAGTCGTGTGTGAGTTTGATGTTTGCCCCATGTTGCTGCTGGACTATTACTTGTCTCTGATTACACACAAAGTTTTTGTTGTAGTACTCAGCGGGATTCTCGTTGTGTTTTTTTCCTGTTCTCTTGTCCAGCGATTCGAGCACAGCCAACGTGGTTTATATCTGAAATCAATATGGGACAATACCATGGCTGAACGATTTACTGCTGTCCTCACTCGCTAAAGAACAATATGGCAATATCCTCTATACCCTGTGCTTGGAAACAATACTGGCTTCCTCACCTGTAAGCTAACAATCGATGGCACAATGCCATGGCTGGTAACAATACTGGCTTTCTCACACGTGAAGAAACAATATGGGACAATACCAGATGGCTGGAGTACAATTAATGGCTTCCTCATGAAGAACAATATGCACAATACATGGCTGGAAACAATATACGGTTCCTCATGAAGAGAATACACAATATGGGACAATAGTCCATGGCTGGGAGCAATTCCGCTAGGCTCTTGTCTCACTGAAGTACAATCTTGGCACGTTACCAATGGCTCGGCTCTCCCAATACAGGCTTGTTTCTCACTGTAAGAACAATATGGGACTAGGATCCGTCTTGCTGTTGCCTCGGTCTCCTAACGCGCTGACGAGAACCGCTGTGCTCTTGTGCTCGCTCTGCACTGTCTCCTGCTCGTTCTAACACAGAGAAACCATATTTTCGCGTCTCCACCTCATTCGTTCTAACCTCTTCTTTACTTCTCCCTCGTTATAACCTTCTTCTTTCTCTCTCCTCTCGTTCTAACCTCTTCTTACCTCTCCCTCGTTTACCCTCTTCTTTCCTCTCAGTCGTTCTTAAGACCTCTTCTTTCTCTCCCTCGTTCTGAAACCTCTTCTTTCCTATCCCTCGTTGTCTAGACCTCTTCTGTCCTTCTCCCTGTTCTAACCTCTTCTTTCCTCTCCTCGTTCTATAACCTCTTCTTTCCTCTCCTCTCGTTCTAATGACTCTTCTTTTTGTTTTTCGCTCTCTCGTTCTAACCCTTTCTTTCCTCTCCTCGTGTACTAACCTCTTCTTTCCGGCCCTCGGTTCTAACCTCTTCTTTCCCTCTCCCTCGTTCTAACCTTTTCTTGCTCTCGCTCCTCGTTCTTAAACCTTTCATTTCCTCTCTCCCTTCGTTCTAACCTCTTCTTCCCTCTCCCCGTTTCTAACCTCTTCTTTCCTCTCCTCGTTTCGCTAACCTTATTCTTTCCTCTCCCGTGTTTCTAACCTTTCTTTACCTCTCCTCGTTTACTCTTCTTTCCTCTCCCTAGTTCTAACCTCTTATTTCCTATCCCTCGGTTCTAACCTCTTCTTTCCTGTACTCCTCGTTCTAACTGTCTTCTTTCCTCTCCCTCGTTTCTACCTCTTCTTTCCTCTACCTCGTTCTAATCTCTTCTTTCCTTCTCCCCTCGTTCTAACCTCTTGCTTTCTCTCCCTCGTTCTAACTCTTCTTTCTCTCCGCCTCGTTCTTACCTCTTCTTTTCCTCTCCCTCGTTTCCTAACCTCTTCTTTCGCTCCTCTCCCTCGTTCTAACCTCTTGTCATGTTCCTCTCCTCGTTTACACCTTTCTTTCCTATTGCCTGTTCTATACACTCTTTCGTCCTCTCCCTCGTTTTACTCTCTTCTGTGTTCCTCTCCCTCGTTTATCCTTCTTCTTTCCTCTCCCTCGTTCTAACGTCTTCTTTCGGCTCTCTGTCGTTCTTAACCTTTCTTTCCTCTCCCTCGTTCTAACTCTTTTTCATCTCCCTCGTTCTAAACCTTTCTTTCCTCTCCCTTCGTTTCGTAACCTCTTCTTTCCTCTCCTCAGTTTCTTAACCTCTATTTCCTCGCCCTCGTTCTAACCTCTTTCTTTCCTCTCCCTCGTTCTAACTCTCGCTTATTTCCTACTCCACGCGTTCTAACTCTTCTTTCTCTCCCTCGTTTTCTAACCTCTTCTTTCCTCTCCCTCGTTGCTAACCTCTTCTTTCCTTCTCCCTACTGTTCTAACCTCTGCTTTCCTCTCACTCGTTCTAACCTCTCTTCTTTCCTCTCCCTCGTTCTAACCCTTCTTTCCTTCTCCCTCGTTTAACCTCTTCTTTCGCTCTCCCTCGATTTAACTCTTCGTTTTCCTTCTCCTCGTTCAAACCTCATCTTTCCTCTCCCTCGTTCTAACACTTCTTTCCTCTCCTCATTCAAACCGATTCTTCTTTCCTCTCCGTCTCATTCATACTCTCCTCTCTCTCCCTCTTCAAACCTTCTCTCTCTCCTCTCCATCATTCAAACCTCTCCTCCCCCTCTCCCTCATTCAAATCCGTCTTCTTTCTCTCCTCATTCTCAAACCTATTCATTCCTCTCCCTATTCAGAAAACCTGTCTTTCTCTCTCCCACATTGTCAACCTTCTTCTTTCCTCGTCCATCATTCAGAAACCTCTTCTTTCCTTCCTCAGTTCAAAACCTTTCTTTCCTCTCCTTCATTCAAACCTCTTCTTTCCTCTCCTCATTCGCAAACCTTCTTCTTCCTTCATCCTCATGCAAACCTCTTCTTTCCTTCCCTCATTCAATACCTCTTCTTTCCTCTCCCTCATTCAAACCTTTCTTTCCTCTCCTCATTGTCAACCTATCTTTCCTCTCCCGCATTCAAGTCCTCTTCTTTCCTCGCCCTCATGTCAAACCTTTCTTTCCTCTCCTCATTCAAACCTCTTTCTTTCCTCTCCCCTCATAAGCACGAACAATACTTACCTTTGTTATCATTCTAGCCTTCGTGGCAAGGATGATGCGTTGAAGGATATACGTGAATATCGAACGTTGATTAGTTGCATATAAATCAGTGGTAATGAGACCACTTGTGCAATGTTTGGTACTTTATTCTGGATACATTTCACAACACATAGGCTTCTTTAGTCATTATGCAAGAAATAAAGGTGGAAGATGAGGACTTTGGAGGTACATCATTCCCTCAGCCAGAGCCACTGTTTGGCGAAACGTTCTACAAAATAAAATACATGGATGCTACCCTTGTTGCTGTACCCTTCATTCGCCAAATATGACAAGGTAATCTTTATAAACTTGATTATCTACGTTTAAAGATACATTTGTATAGATGTATGCAATTTACCCCAACCTAACTCCAAGCTAAGATTCAATTACTATTAATCTCTTTTTTAGGTTAGGTTAAGTTTGGCAACATATGGAACCATATAAGCCTGGTGGTATACTGGGTTAACTTGATATACACACCAGTCTGAACAGTTTCGCGGTGTCTGTGATGGCCACATACTTTGTCTCATGTTAAATTCGGCCTCATCACCTCCACTCATCTGAGAAATTCACGCCTTGGGATTATTAACCTCCAGATGATTTATTAAGCCCATATGCATGTAATCCAAACCCGGTATTACATATGATACAACACCACTCACTATATATATTTATATATCTATAATATATTATATTTATTTTATAGATATAGTATATATATATATATATATATATATATATATTAACGTGTGTGTTAATATAACCACAGGAGAGTATATCTTTGAGTATATACTTCTGAGAGAAGGTATTAAAAAAAAGAGAATATATCCCTACACTGAGAATAAAATTTCGTGAACTGGTTGTGTACAGATTACTCACAGGCCTTTAGGACCCTGGTGCTGTCGGGACACACATTAACCTAATGATAAATCAGACCATACACAAAAACTAATAAAAACGAAAGGCAGGTGTAATAATATAGGCAATTATAAAAGTTACAGTTAGAAATAGATGCAAAAGTGGGAGAAGTGAGAAACAATAATCACTGACGTTGAGATAAATTCTAACCTTGACACACCAGGTGTTGAGGAGATACTTAGTCACGATAAGTAGAAATCTCTGAAAGCCAAGACAACAGTACCTAAGGTGAATCTCTCTCAGAATAATTATATTAGGCTGGGATTTATAATTATCAGGATAAGAAACAATGTTAAGTCTTGTCTTCCAGCCATAAAGATTTTAATTCATGAAATTTAGAGATTAAAACTCTCAGGGTTATTTACACTGGGACTCATAGTATACCTCTCCATATCTATAATTAGTATATTTAGTATTTTGGTAGTGTAGTATTTTAGCAGTTACAGTAGCTGATAGTTTAGTTAGTTATAGTAGCAGTAGTTAGAGTAGTAGTTACAAGTAGCTGTAGTGTAGTTATAGTAGCAGTAGTAGTAGTAATAGTAGCTGTTTCAGTAGCAGTAGTAGTATAGTTACTAGTAGCAGTAGTAGTAGTTATGTTAGCAGTAGTAGTAGTAATAGTAGTAGTTTTCTGTAGCAGTTGTTCGTTATCGTAGTCTGTAGTAGTAATAGCTGTTACAGTAGCAGTAGTAGTATAGCTAAGCACAGTAGTAGTGTAATCAGTAGTAGTACAGTAGCGTAGTATAGTAGTAGTAGTTATAGTAGCAGTAGTAGTAGTAATAGGTAGCAGTTTTACAGTAGCAGTAGTAGTATTTATTAGTAGAAAACTGTAGTAGTGTGAATAGTAGTAGTTACAGCCCACCCCCAAAAAAAAAAAAAAACCCCACACACCAAATACCCCCCCCCCCCCCCCCCCCCCCCCCCCCCCAAAAAACTAGCAGTAGTAGTAGTTTAGTAGCAGTAGTAGGTAATGTTAATAGTTGCGTTACAGTGCAGTAGTTAGTAGTTACACGTTTGCAGTAGTACATCTATAGTAGCAGTTAGTAGTTACTAATGTAGCAGTTACAGTAGCAGTAAGTAGTAGTCTATAGTAGCCTAGTAGTAGTAGTAATTGTATTTACACACTACGTTTGTAACAACAAATATTGAGCTTCGTAAAAATCGGTTAAATTGTTAAAATATATGCTAAAATACGTTAAAATAAGCATATTACGGATTTGTATAATTAAAAAATGTATAATTTAGAAGCATATTCATATAAAAAATAATATTGTTAACTGCATAGGAACATTTGCAAACAAATTACTGTCTATAAAACTCTTAATAACTATAATTTCTTTTTTAATTCTTCCACTCTGCTAGCAATAAACAAAAGAGGCGGAAGAATAACAAGATTTTATTTTATGAAGGGAGAGAATCCGACAGGGTGTATAAATAAGACCAAGAGAGAGAGGCGGAGAGAATTTCCTCCAGCAAAAGCGAGGACGATTACCTTCAGACGGTCTTCTCAACTCTGTCTACTCTAGTTGCAGGACTGACGAATTGGTTACCTCAAGCTGTTTCTTCACTTATCTACTGTCTCGAAGAGACTTCATCAAAAAAACACAAAAAGACTGAGGAACTGATTACCTCAAACTAGGATTTCCTCCACGAAGGCTGGCGAACTGAGGAACTAAATCAACTCGAACTCATCTCCACATGACTGGTCTCCATGATTCTGGCTCATCTCTGTTCTCGATGATAAAGCCTGCAGCGCAGGACGCTAACGTTTCCTGATGGAGATACCAATGATTGTCTCAGTTATCGATAACAAAAACTCTGCTAAGGAATGATGGTTATCTGAGACATGAGGATTTTAAGATAACGAACTTGCGTTTATAGTGGACTTGAATGGCTAGGAATATAGCCATGGATGGAATATAGCATGGCTGGGATATAGCCATGGCTGGAATATAGCCATGGCTGGAATATAGCCTTGGGCTGGAATATAGGCATGGCTGGGAATATAGCATGGCTGGAATTATAGCCATGGCTGGATTATAGCCATGGGCTGGAATATAGCATGGCTGGCTATATTGCCATGGCTGGAATTAGCCATGGCTGGAATATAGAAAATTAAAACCTTGGCTGGAATATAGCCATGGCTGGAATATAAGCAATGGCTGGAATATAGCCATGGCTGAATATAACCATGGTCTGGAATATAGCCACTGGCTGGAATATTAGCCAATGGCTGGAATATAGCCTTGGCTGGAATATTAGCCATGGCTGGAATATAGCCATGAAAGTGCCGGAAAAACCGGTATACGTGAAGCAAGGAAAGACCTTTTCTCTTATTGCATCGTTCTCCCTTAAAAAACACACTGAATTGTAGGTCACTGTGGTGGCCCCATGCAAACCTTCCTATGGTGTATAGAATTATACCTAGTTGGTTTTAATCTTGTTATAGCCTGGCCAAGGGTTAAACGCTCCGGACCTGTGGAGTTTAAAGAACTCGTTGCCGTGGAGTTTCAAGTCCACCCGTCCCTGGTTTAATTAAGTGTCTTTATAAAGCCTCTTGAAGATAATACCTTGCTACAGAGGTTTCCTAAAGTTTTTAAGAACATTAAGAGAGGAGGAACACTGCAGCAGACCTGTGGTGGCCCATTACTAGGCTAGGTCCTTCACAATCCATCCCACAATCAACTGTGATGAATGAGGTCCATTTCTTCAGGCATTAGTTAGATAAAGTAAACTCTGCTTCTAGATAAAGCTACAACTCTGTTACTATGATACAGGAATACTCTGTTACTATATACAGTATAACTCTGTTACTAGATACAGAAACTCTGGTAACATAGATACAGTTAAACTAGTTACTAGTTACAGTAAACTCTGTTACTAGATACAGTAACTCTGTTATAGATAACAGTAAACTCTGTTACTAGATTTACAGTTACATACTCTGTTATAGGTACAGTAAAACTCTGTTACTAGATACAGTAAAGACTCTGTTACTAGATTACAGTTAAATCTCTGTTACTATGATACAGTAAACTTGTTATAGATACAGTAAAACTCTGCTCACTAGATACAGTAAACTCTGTCACATAGCTACAGTAACTCTGTTACTGATTACAGTAAACTCTGTTAATAGATAAAGTTAACTCTGTTACTAGTTCAGTAAAACTCTGTTCTTGGCTTATCATAGAAGCACCAATTTTTCACAATGCAAACTGAAAAAAGTTGGATCGAACATTGCGTTCAACACCGCTTTTATTTAAAGGCCTTTCGCGCGGCATTCTATTTTGAATGCCTTTGTCAGTCGCATTACGAAAAAAACTGTCCTATGCAGCAGAGTTTTATAAGAAGGTATAAGGTTGAATTTTTCAAGATGGGAGCTACAAGGTGTTCATTTCTGAGTTTACGAACGTAGCACATAAATGCATCGACCCAATTCTACCCAAAAAGCTGATGACAATTTTTTTTTCTTGGTTGGTTTAAGTTCACGTAAACCATGTGGACTGGCAAATAAAGGACCATTATTTATCTTTTTTTCATAAATACTTAAGAGTATTTGCTGAAAATGCAAATTAAGTTTGGGATAGAGAGAAGCGGTAAATCTGTTGGGTTATACAGTGTATGTGTGTCAGAGAGAGAGAGACGAGAGAGACGAGAGAGAGGAGCGAGAGAGAGAGAAATAGGTAAACAGCTCATTCGCTTGTAAATAAAGTTAGGATAACTGAACGTAATTTTGCAAAACCTGTGTTATAAGTGAGAGAGGAGAGATGAGAGATGGACGAGGAGAGAGAGAGGAGAGAGAGAGAGAGGAGAGAGGAGAGAGGAGAGGAGAGAGAGAAGGAGAGAGAGAGGAGAGACGAGAGAGAGTGAGAGAGGAGAGAGAGAGAGACCGAAGATGTTGAAGAGAGGAGAGAGAGAGTGAGACGAGAGAAGTGAGAGAGAGAGAGAGAGAGGAGAGAGAGGGAGAGAGGAGAGAGAGGAGACGAGAATGAGAGGAGAGAGAGACGAGTGTGAGAGAGAGAGAGATGAGGGAGGAGAGAGGATGAGAGAGAGGAGATGAGGAAGTGACGAGAGGAGGAGAGAGAGAGGAGAGAGAGAGAGAGAATGAGAGAGAGGAGAGAGAGAGAGGAGTGCAGTTAGTGATCAGGGAAACTATCACTGCCACCTGTTCACCTGCTACGCCGAAGTTACGAACAGCAAGGGACACATCTGTCAGAACTGGTAGAGGGCGGGGTAGAGGACGGGAGGAGGAAGTGGTTGTGGGAAAGACATCTACAGCCGATCTCACCTCCACTTACACAGTTCCAGCGGCAGAATCCGAGGGACAACATCTGCGAAACACAGGAGGTACAATCAAATCCTAGTCCACCTCCGCTCAGAGGCTCTGGCTGTGCTCTCGCGTCACCGGAAGGGGCACTCTGCCATCAACTTGCCTGCGAGATACCGGTGTAACTACTGACCAAGAAAGGAAATAAGGAGGACCAGTTCGGAGAAAAAAGGAAAACTTGACAGGACAGGGCCACTGTTTGAGAACCTGTTCTCAGAACAAACAGCAGGATATCTGATATGGTAAACACTCTCACACGTCACCCATTAGTACTCCTATCCCAGCCCATCAGGTGGGGATTGGGGCCTTATACAAGACACAAGACTAAGCCTGCAGCTGCCTCAGTTCCCTACCTCTCTCAAGGGCAGGCTCCTTTAACATACCCTACACACCCACCACCTCAAGCTGACCACTTTCATCATGAGGAGCCAGTCTATCAGCATCCTGTCGGCCAACATTAGAGGTTTCATTACTAATGTTGGGAGAGTCACACATAGGCTTTGTGAACACATCGACGTCCCGACTGATAGCTTGTTGTTGAACATTTTTGGATGACAGGACTCCAAAAAATTTTGCAAGAATTGCTGGTACACCTCTTGGATGAGAAAGAGAAGGACAAGGGCAAGGAGATGGTGTTGCTGTGTTGCTTCTTCTAAAAGTGTTCATGCCCAGGCACTGATTTGCCACCCTTCACATCTGAAATGATGTTTCTTCAAGCTCTGTATAAACACATAGGACCTCTGGTATAGCATGTGCAATGTACAGAACCTCAGGGCAATTGCAGACCCTATCAACTTCCTAATGGAAAATATTGATCCCTTCTGCTTCAACACAACTGTCAAAACATAGTATTAATTGTTGGTGACCTCAACCTGCACCTTTACAGGAGGGAGCTTTGATGACCTTCTTGCCGTGTTTGACATGAGAAATCTTTGTTGATTTCCATACTCATTATCGCTGGCTCTCCTCCCTTGACCCAGGTGTGAGTGATCTGGCAGAAGGCATAGTCGCACTTGTCAATCCCCTCGGCTACGTTGGATTCGTTGGACCACAAGGGGGGGCTGTTTTTACCTCACATAAGATCCAACAGAACGAGGTGAGGAGTCCACACGCAACAAACATGGCTTATGGGGGGGAAAGCGGTAAGTGGCCTGCCTTTGCTCTGAGCTCGCCCCCACCGACTGAATGCTCTTCTCCAGAGGGGTTGTTGACAAACCAAGTGAAAGCCTTCACTGGGGTCACATCCTTAATCTGCAAACAAGAACACATTCATACCGGCAAATGTGACATAGCTCAGATCAGCCTTGGTTTGGTTTGTTGTAGAGAGGCTGCTACTGACTAAGTACAAAGCATTGCGAAGCGAAAGGTATAAGAGGAATCCTTACCACTACTAACAGGACACTTGCAATGCAAGCCTGTAGGCATTTGGGTGTTGTTCAAAAGTCGGGCCATTACTAAATGGGAGGTCTGGACACTAAAAGAAAGTTAGCAGCAGGTAGGGGTAATAGGCTCCAAAACTTGGTGGTCCCTGGTCAAGGAACAGACAAGGTTATCTGCTGATGAACTTATCTCCGCTCTAAATCGACAGGATGGGGACCAACATATAGTAGTTCAAGAGAAGGCGGACCTCTTTGCTGAACACTTTGCTACCAAAATGCAGTTCCTGATCCAGCAGGGACTCCTTGGCTTAGCTGCATGAAGCTGTGGTCAAAACTGTCAGTGGTGGGACAATAAGGCAGGGAGGAGGTGCATTTCCTTCTTAAATCACTTGACCATGAAAAGGCTGTGGGCCCAGACAAGTTTGAGCCCAAGATTGTTTGAGAAGAGATGTGCAGACCAAGTAGCAGAACTCTAACTCGCATCTTTCGCACTGCCTAGTACAGTGTAAAATGGCCCTTCTCAAAGGCGAAAAAAGAGGCAAATGTAGTCCCTGTTCACTAAAGAAGAGCAGAGCAGAAAATCAGCAATACAGACCAGTGTCATCCTGGTAATACTGGTAATATAAGATCCTTGAGACAATTATCTCAAGACCATAGACAGATTTTTGTTGACTACTCTCATACTTTGTGATCGTCAATATGGCTTCAGGAAAGGATATCTTGCTGCTGATCTGTTGTTAAACCTCCCACTAATGTCGGCACACAGTCACTGGATGAATCCAAAGTCAGATGTGTGGTAAGCACTGGACATCGCTGGCGCTTTCGACGGGTGTGGCACCAGGGCCTCTTAGCAATACTTCAAGCACTGGGAATGCAAGGCTCTACGCTATGTCTCCTCAGTGATTACCTTCATGGTAGATCTCTAAGTGTACAGTCCTCTAATGGAACGGTATCAGCCAAGGCATCCTATTGGGGCAAGCGTTCACACAAGGAAGTGTGCTGGGTTTCACTGTTTTGGATGTCTTACTTCAACGACCTTCTTCATATCATCCCAGTATCACATGGCATATGCAGTCGTACTGTTACACTGACATTCATTATCCCAAGAGAAGAAATGCCAGCTGCTTAAGGCTACATCATTCACCAGCTGAGGGCTATATCAGCTTGGGGAAATAGATGGCAAGTAAACATTTGCACTGAAAAAAAAAAAAAAAAAAAAAACGCAAATGATGTTCGTCTTCTAGGCACCCATGATGGGTACTTGCTGGCGCAAGTAGTAAGGATGAATGGGACGTTGTTGGCACCTGGAGAAGATGTTGATATCCTTGGGTGAACATATGACTCCAAACTACCATGAACGAACATGTTTAATTCTTGCAAACAAGGCAGCCAGGAAGCTACAGCATCTTCGCCGTATCTCGCATCTGCATTGGACAGTAGGGGTTGACAAGATCTGTAGGACGGCCCAAGTTGTGCGCTCACACCTTGGAGTATGCTCCACTTTCTTGGTTTGCCTCTGCCCCCCCTATTCTCCTATCTGTGTCGACTGCTTGATACAGGAGTAGAGAAAAGAGCATAGTTCGTCTCATTTTCGCCTGGACTCCATCTGCTGATAGATTTCTGTCATTTCAGCAGAGCTTCAACAATAGGAGGGACCCTGGAATATGTGGGTGGCCTTTACTGTTATGCTGAAGGCAATATTGTCAAAATGAACCACATTGGCCATCCAGCTTCGAGGACCAGCGTGAAACGAAGCTTTTATGCCAACAAGAGGCAGAATATATAGCAGCAGCAACTTCACTATGGCTGTACCCTTTTCTCGAGTAACTATCACGCACCATGTCTGCTTGACTACACGTAAGAAATACCCAGGCTATGACTGCGTAGTATGGACACAGTCGTACAGCATAATGATGTCAACGAGGTATAAACGTCAGTTGATCAAATGAAAATGCAGAATGGCCCACTGGATGGCTCCTCCAATTCATCCTTGTTTGCCCCGCATTTTGTATTCGTCGTTGATAACAAATTTGCTTTCAAATGAGCCGCTGTAGGTAACAGCTCTTAGCCCCTTTGCCAATAAAGTTAGGATCCTTAACCCGCGCGTAAATAGGCTGTCTAATAAAGCTAGGATCCTTAACCTTGTCAAACCCTGGTTGTAAAAAACAAAAAAGTAAAAGAGAAAAAAAAAAACAATCGACGTAAGAGGGGGGGGGGGGGGGGAGCGAGAGAAGGAGGAGCATTGAGAGGATGAGAGAAGAGATGTGTGTCGAGAGCTGAGAGAGAGACAATATGTGTAACAGCACTCTTCGCCTTGTATATTAAAGTTAGGTAAACTGAAACGTAATTTTGGCCGCAGTATACCCTGTGTAAAGAGAGAGCAGAGATGAGAGGGAAACCTAGAGACTGAGATTGTCGACGATGCAGACTGAGATGAGAGAGAGGTGGGAGAGAGAGGTGAGGAGATGAACGAGTCTGATGAGAGACGCAGAGAGAGCACTTTATATCACCAGACCAGACAGCAGACGCCCTCCTAGCCACACTCTTCCAGACTCGGTCAATTTTCCTCAATCATATCTACATGTCTTAATGCAAGTCCATTCTTTCATCTCTGGCGCGTATGTGTATATCATCCTCTAACTAGCTCGTACGTATTCGTTCTACACATATGTAGCACCTGTAAACCTTTATGGTGTCATCATACGCCTGTGTGATGTGTGTATTCAGTAAAGCAGTCTCTCGCGCGTATATCGAGGTCTATGGGAAAGAGATCTGGCCTTAATACGCTCCCATTCCCCAGGCGTTGTATTGACCCTTACGGCGTTTAGATTTTGTCCCTGTTTTAATGATCAATGTTGCATGCACCGGCGGGGAATGGTAAAAGGGAACGGTCCCTTGCTACTATTCTGTTCGCACAATTCTTCAGTTATCTCGTAAAACTTTATAATGCAACGCAGAGCCATGCCATTGTGCACTATCTTTACGTTAAGCTTGTCTCGTAACGTGCTGTCGTTTAGCGGCCTGATCCTTACCGACTTGCCTAAACTGTCCTCCACCTGCATACCACATTGTCCTCACTAGCCCACCATCCTGCCTAACCACTCCACCTGCCCATCGCCACATCTTTCTTTACTTCCTATATTAACTCAGTAGTGTGTTGCATAAAAGACTGAAATGTCGTCTATATGTTTGCCACGTAGCGTGCTTTGCAGGGCGAAATGTCAATCAATGAATAAAGAGATAGGGAACTGTGTTACGACTTAATAACAGATCTACTCAGGAGAGGAGAAAGAAGTCTCGTAGTGCAAGCTTACTGTTTTCTTATGTTTCGTCATTTAGAAATGCTTATATTATGACTATCATTGTATACTTTTACCTCATATATTATATTATCGTATAATTATATATATATATATATATATAGATTATATATATATATGTCGTGCCGAATATGTAAAACTGGTCCAATTAGCAAGAAATCTCAATTTAAAAGTATCAGTCCTTTCTCTAAAATTTTCTCTTATTCATTTAAAGATATATTTTTTTCATAATGTTAGGCGTTGTAGAAAATATTTAATTTCGTGCACCAAACGAATCTTAGAGATAATCTTTCCACCTAGCCTTACTTATAATATCAAGAAACAACTTAGTGTAGCCTAACCCAACTAAATATATTTTAGATTTATTTACAATAACGTTAATTGCTAAGACAACACAGTGAAAATATTGATTTTTTTCGCTTAGGCTCAGATATTTATGGCCGAAATTACTTGCATTGCACAAATTTTCGCTTGTCTATATGGCAGATGAGCGTTGCTATTTAAGCAAGATCGCAAGTTCTCGCCCTTATTCGGTAACTGACGTATGATATATACGTATAGTGAATTATTTCCGCTTTATTATTTTAATAAATTTTCTATCATATTTTTCTCCCGGCACGACATTTCGCATTGTTTACTTAATTGTATGCTTCTGTCAACTTATTCTACATTAATATTATCTCCCCTCATGTGCATTCAGCTTTTTCTTTCTATCATTCGCGTTCCTGTTCTTGTGTTGTGTTGTGTGTGTGTGTGTGTCGTCGTTGTGTGTGTGTGCTTGTGTGTGTGTGTGTGTGTTTGTGTGTGTGCTGTGTCGCTGTGTGGGTGTGTGTGGTAATGGACGAGTGTGTTGTACACGAGTATGTGCTCCAGGTCGCCAACGATACCTAGCACAGAGTAGCAATTTCTCTCCTCACGGTGTTTATTTAAGAACTCAGATCGTCTTGTAGCATCTCCTCTGTTCACTGTGTCAACCGTTTGCTCCACTGTTTTCAACGATACGCCTCGCGCTTGTCTTGTTACACAGATGTTCACTAATGCGTTCTTTAATAAACGACACAGACAAGAGTCCAGTGGGCAGAGCTCACGAGGAGAGACGATGGGTGGTGTGGAGAGAAGGAGATGAGAGAGAGGGACGTAGAGAAGGAATACCGATGAGATCGATGATCGTAGTTGATGCCATCTCAATCTGAGCAGGGAGAGGAGAGAGAGTAGAGAGAGAGACTTGATACGTAATCTGCTTCGAAATGCATTGAGAATTTAAAGTTCTTGCAATATCTGATTTTATTGCCATCATAAGAAACAAGTCTGTCCCAGGTAACAATGTCTTGAAGCCCCCCCTCCCTTTTCTCTTAGGGGCAAAGAACCCACGTGTAATCGTTCATCCATATAATCTTCGTTTGTGTTTGAATACCATAGATTGTTGTCTATATCTGCGCTGTTCGGCATTTTCAGGATAATATTCAGAGCATTATAGTTCCTTTGATATCATGGCATTTATAGTAGCTATATATCTTTGCTTGGTATACGTGTTACTTTTTCCTGGCTTGAGTATCAGGAGTATGGATACTGTATTATCCTCTTGGGTACTTCAAGGGATATATTGACTTACATTCCGTTGCTTGGGTGTATCCAGGATGTGTATTGCAAATTATATCCTGCTTGCAGGTATCAGGGATATATTGACTTATTCTGCTTGGGTATCAGGATATATTGGACTTTATATCCTGCTTGGGTATCAGGATTTATTATTGTCTCTTGATATCCTGACTAGGGGTCATCCAGAAGAGAATAAGAAAAAATAAGCTGGAAAATGACGCGTCAGTATAAATTCTAAAACTATCAAATTTTTAACCAAAGAAAAAATCAGGTAAAGTATCTGGTTGATGTCTTATTCTAGTGAATTTTCTAAGAACCAGCGGGATAGAGGTTAAACCCACAGTTGTAGACGAAGTAAACGTATAGGATTGACGAAGTAGGGAAAAAGGGGGATAAAAAGTGTGTAAACTTCTGATCCTCTAACGTGATTGTTTTGTGTAAATGCGATGAATTACTTCGTTAGAGAACGCCGATATACGCTTTGGAAATCGTGCACAGTACTCTTAGCTTTAATCTGAATTGGACCCTTTCAAATGGTATATTTTACAAGAACAAAACGTAGGTAGTGACTGAAGCCTAATCATGGCGAACCTTATCCTTATGATAATCGCCGTTATCTCGTGCTGCCGTCTGGTACGGACAGTATATATAGCTCCCAGTCGTCCTGCAACTGCACGCTTCAGTTCCTTCAAGATACGGTTGGTCTTCACTCGTCCTGGGCTGAGGGGCTGATTATCTCACCGTCCCTGTCTCTGCTGTATATATTTCAACAATTTCTTTTCTAATATTAAGGATAGATCCCTGTTCGCTGATGATGTGGATCTCTTAACTGGATACAAGCGGGACTGAGTGACAGGTTAGCATTATTTATGGAGCTTGGACAAGCTGCAACTCTGGCGTCGCCATACAAATGGCTACCTCGAGATTTAACACCCACCATTGCCGCAAGAACGTACAATGCGCTCGTTGAAATAAATGTCGACTGGATGGCGAAATGTCTACACGTAAGATACCCAGTTTTCATAGGAGTCTTATTTATTATTGAGACCTTTACTTATATATACCTCGATTATACAGACCCTTGGCGCCCTGCACGTATATTGTCACACTTCCCAACACATATATACACCAACCCTCTCTGTGTATTTCACACACTCTCACCATATAATAGAGTTTGTTGCAGTGCATCGGGTTATGTTTAATTGCAGCTGTCTGTCATTTCGAATGAAGTTGAGAATCTCAGTCTGTTTGCATTTATGTGTGGTAATTGGCGGCAGAACAGTTTACGGTAATTACGCAGGGAAAAAGAGTAACCGCTTATACATGCGGTGGATGTAAGCGTCTCATCCACTCGCTCCCAGTCAGCATGTTCATCTTCATATACCGCAGTTACAAAATAAGTTTCTTTTTGCCGGAATACGTTTAACTTGCAAATAATTTAGATTTGGGGCTAAAGTTTTTTTGTTTTTTTTGTCTTTTGTGATACTGGATGAACGGATTATCGATGTTTTTTTTTCCACGTGTGTAGAGACCTTAGAGTCGTAGAGCTGTAAGGGGCCCACTGGTGAGATTGGTAGAGGTGCAGTATCCCCACCGGGGAAGTGTGCAATGGGGTTTCTGTACCCGCACTGATGTGACCCGTGAGCTTTCAGCTACCAACGTGATCGTGCCTAGAGCTTCGCCCATGTACCCATGATGTCGCCTAGAGCTTTACAGTATCCCACTGAGTGTCAATCTTTCAGTACCCAACTGATGTGTCTCTAGAGAGCTCGCTTCAGTATGCCACTGATTGTGCCTAGAGCTTCAGTACCCACTGATGTGCCTAGAGCTTTCAGTACCCATGATGTGCCGTTAGTGTGCTTTCAGTACCTCTCCTGATTGTGCCTAGAGCTTGTCCTCGTACCCACTGATGCTGCTGTAGAACTTTCAGACCACTGATGTGCCCTAGAGTCCGCCTTCAATACCTGACTAATGCATTGTGTGTGGAGTGCTCTTTATACCCCACTGATGGAGCGTTGTGGAGCTTCTTTTATACCACTGATGGAGCGTGTGGAATGCGTCTTTATACCCACTGTCTGGAGTCGTGTGTGAGTTTGATGTTTGCCCCATGTTGCTGCTGGACTATTACTTGTCTCTGATTACACACAAAGTTTTTGTTGTAGTACTCAGCGGGATTCTCGTTGTGTTTTTTTCCTGTTCTCTTGTCCAGCGATTCGAGCACAGCCAACGTGGTTTATATCTGAAATCAATATGGGACAATACCATGGCTGAACGATTTACTGCTGTCCTCACTCGCTAAAGAACAATATGGCAATATCCTCTATACCCTGTGCTTGGAAACAATACTGGCTTCCTCACCTGTAAGCTAACAATCGATGGCACAATGCCATGGCTGGTAACAATACTGGCTTTCTCACACGTGAAGAAACAATATGGGACAATACCAGATGGCTGGAGTACAATTAATGGCTTCCTCATGAAGAACAATATGCACAATACATGGCTGGAAACAATATACGGTTCCTCATGAAGAGAATACACAATATGGGACAATAGTCCATGGCTGGGAGCAATTCCGCTAGGCTCTTGTCTCACTGAAGTACAATCTTGGCACGTTACCAATGGCTCGGCTCTCCCAATACAGGCTTGTTTCTCACTGTAAGAACAATATGGGACTAGGATCCGTCTTGCTGTTGCCTCGGTCTCCTAACGCGCTGACGAGAACCGCTGTGCTCTTGTGCTCGCTCTGCACTGTCTCCTGCTCGTTCTAACACAGAGAAACCATATTTTCGCGTCTCCACCTCATTCGTTCTAACCTCTTCTTTACTTCTCCCTCGTTATAACCTTCTTCTTTCTCTCTCCTCTCGTTCTAACCTCTTCTTACCTCTCCCTCGTTTACCCTCTTCTTTCCTCTCAGTCGTTCTTAAGACCTCTTCTTTCTCTCCCTCGTTCTGAAACCTCTTCTTTCCTATCCCTCGTTGTCTAGACCTCTTCTGTCCTTCTCCCTGTTCTAACCTCTTCTTTCCTCTCCTCGTTCTATAACCTCTTCTTTCCTCTCCTCTCGTTCTAATGACTCTTCTTTTTGTTTTTCGCTCTCTCGTTCTAACCCTTTCTTTCCTCTCCTCGTGTACTAACCTCTTCTTTCCGGCCCTCGGTTCTAACCTCTTCTTTCCCTCTCCCTCGTTCTAACCTTTTCTTGCTCTCGCTCCTCGTTCTTAAACCTTTCATTTCCTCTCTCCCTTCGTTCTAACCTCTTCTTCCCTCTCCCCGTTTCTAACCTCTTCTTTCCTCTCCTCGTTTCGCTAACCTTATTCTTTCCTCTCCCGTGTTTCTAACCTTTCTTTACCTCTCCTCGTTTACTCTTCTTTCCTCTCCCTAGTTCTAACCTCTTATTTCCTATCCCTCGGTTCTAACCTCTTCTTTCCTGTACTCCTCGTTCTAACTGTCTTCTTTCCTCTCCCTCGTTTCTACCTCTTCTTTCCTCTACCTCGTTCTAATCTCTTCTTTCCTTCTCCCCTCGTTCTAACCTCTTGCTTTCTCTCCCTCGTTCTAACTCTTCTTTCTCTCCGCCTCGTTCTTACCTCTTCTTTTCCTCTCCCTCGTTTCCTAACCTCTTCTTTCGCTCCTCTCCCTCGTTCTAACCTCTTGTCATGTTCCTCTCCTCGTTTACACCTTTCTTTCCTATTGCCTGTTCTATACACTCTTTCGTCCTCTCCCTCGTTTTACTCTCTTCTGTGTTCCTCTCCCTCGTTTATCCTTCTTCTTTCCTCTCCCTCGTTCTAACGTCTTCTTTCGGCTCTCTGTCGTTCTTAACCTTTCTTTCCTCTCCCTCGTTCTAACTCTTTTTCATCTCCCTCGTTCTAAACCTTTCTTTCCTCTCCCTTCGTTTCGTAACCTCTTCTTTCCTCTCCTCAGTTTCTTAACCTCTATTTCCTCGCCCTCGTTCTAACCTCTTTCTTTCCTCTCCCTCGTTCTAACTCTCGCTTATTTCCTACTCCACGCGTTCTAACTCTTCTTTCTCTCCCTCGTTTTCTAACCTCTTCTTTCCTCTCCCTCGTTGCTAACCTCTTCTTTCCTTCTCCCTACTGTTCTAACCTCTGCTTTCCTCTCACTCGTTCTAACCTCTCTTCTTTCCTCTCCCTCGTTCTAACCCTTCTTTCCTTCTCCCTCGTTTAACCTCTTCTTTCGCTCTCCCTCGATTTAACTCTTCGTTTTCCTTCTCCTCGTTCAAACCTCATCTTTCCTCTCCCTCGTTCTAACACTTCTTTCCTCTCCTCATTCAAACCGATTCTTCTTTCCTCTCCGTCTCATTCATACTCTCCTCTCTCTCCCTCTTCAAACCTTCTCTCTCTCCTCTCCATCATTCAAACCTCTCCTCCCCCTCTCCCTCATTCAAATCCGTCTTCTTTCTCTCCTCATTCTCAAACCTATTCATTCCTCTCCCTATTCAGAAAACCTGTCTTTCTCTCTCCCACATTGTCAACCTTCTTCTTTCCTCGTCCATCATTCAGAAACCTCTTCTTTCCTTCCTCAGTTCAAAACCTTTCTTTCCTCTCCTTCATTCAAACCTCTTCTTTCCTCTCCTCATTCGCAAACCTTCTTCTTCCTTCATCCTCATGCAAACCTCTTCTTTCCTTCCCTCATTCAATACCTCTTCTTTCCTCTCCCTCATTCAAACCTTTCTTTCCTCTCCTCATTGTCAACCTATCTTTCCTCTCCCGCATTCAAGTCCTCTTCTTTCCTCGCCCTCATGTCAAACCTTTCTTCCCTCCCTCCTCTTTTTCCTCCTCCCCTTTTTCTTCCCTTGCCTCTTCCGCTTCGTCCCAGGTCTCTTCCCCTCGCCATCTCTCCCCCTCTCCTCTCATACACAAACATACAAATACACTCATATGTATACTGACGTAAAAAAACTGACATACACACTGACATGTACAGATAGCGACAAACTTAATGAAAACACACAAACATTGACACAGTTACAGTAAATACTACGTAATGTATATACACTCATGGGGCAGGGAGAGAGAGGACCTAGTAGCAATCAGCGAAGAGGCGGGGCCAGGAGCTGTGACTCGACCCCTGCAACCACAAATAGGCGAGTACAAATAGGTGAGTACACACACACAACCAAACACACACCACAACCCAACACACACACACAACCCAACACTACACACAACCAACACAAAACACACACACAACCAACACACAAAAACACACAACCCCAAAACCACACACACACAACAACACAACACACACACCACACACACCCCACACACACACCACACACAACCCCACACACACACACAACCAACACACACACACACAACACCAAACACACAACCAACACACAACACCACACACACAACCAACACACACACACACACACACACACACAAACCAACACACACACAAAACACACAAACCAACCCCACACACACACACACAACCAACCCACACACACACACAAACCAACACACACACACACAAAACAACACACACACACACACACAACCAACACACACACACACACACACAACCAACACACACACACACACACACACAACCAACAACAAAACACACACACACAACCAACACACACACCATACACACAACCAAAACACAACCACACACACACACACACACAACCACACACACACACACACACAACCAACAACCAACACACACACACAACACACAACCAACACACACACACACACACAACCAACACACACACACACAACCAACACACACACACACACACAACCAACAACCAACACACACACACACACACACACAACAACCAACACACACACACACACACAACCAACACACAACACACACACAACCAACACACACACACACAACCAACACACACACCACACACACAACCAACACACACACACAACCAACACACGCAACCAACACATACACACACACACAACCAACACACACACACACACAACAACACACACACACAACCAGCACACACACACAAACCAACACACACACACACACAACCAACACACACACACACACACAACCAACACACACACACACACACACAACCAACACACACACAACCAGCACACACACACAACCAACACACACACACACACACAACCAACACACACACACACCACACAACCAACACGCACACATAACCAACAACCAACACACAAACACACAACACAAAACACAATTCAACACAAAAACACAACAAAAACAATACAACACAACAAAAACACGCAACACACAACACACAACACCACCACACCAAGAAACACACTAACTCCAACACAAAGACATGCTTATGCACCCACCCACCCACTCATGCACCTGAGCACCGCCCACACCCACCCGCACACACCTGTCGTTCACACAGACATACACACACGCGGACATTAACTCCGCCAAGCTGTCAGAGCCAAAACATCTCTGTAATCTCCCTTAGTTTCGACAATTTCGTTAAACTCTCATCGTCACCCGAAAAACACCTCCAGATGCGGCCATGTCCCCGGGAAGTGCAGGTCGTGGCCAGGCAACACCTGCTTGTTGACAAACACATGCATGGCCAAGGAGGTAAACAATCGCGCCGCGCTCCCAAAATCGCGGCTTTTAAGGCGGCGTTTTCGCGATGACCCGAACACGTGTTGGTTCCTGTGGCGGTGGGGGGGAGGGACCACGTGCAGGCTAGTATATGGGGGGACTTCAACGAGGTGGTAGTAGGTATCCTTGCGGTTAGATTGTGGTTACTTTTATTATTGGAGACCCGGACGTTGGCAACAGAGGCGTCTCCTGCTGTTGCCACTCGCTGAGGCTCCGTTTTCCACCCAGCCAGCCAGCCAACCCGGCCATCCATCCAGCCACCCGGCCAGCCCGCCCGCCCGCCCGCCCACCCACCCACCCGCCACACAGTTGCCAACTACCTCCTCCCCGCCGGACTCTAACTGTTCTGATATTTATATCTTTCTCGCTTTTTTTTTTTATTTGCTGTTATCCACAGGCGGACTGTGGTCAGTCGCGCCTCTTGCTATGCGATTTTTTTTCTTGGTCAAAATTCTTTGTTAGTGGTCAATAAATCATAGGTTGCCTCAGCTAAGACTATTACTGAGAACGTTCGATACCGTACATGTTGGTTTCAGTGTCCGATGCTTAAGATAATTTCTTAGATGTTTTGACTACAGTGTACGGTACGTGTGTTTTATTTATAATGATGCACGGGTGTTTTATTTCTAGCAATGTAGCCTCGACACCACCGTAGCCTCGACACCACCGTAGCCTCGACACCACCGTAGCCTCGACACCACCGTAGCCTCGACACCACCGTAGCCTCGACACCACCGTAGCCTCGACACCACCGTAGCCTCGACACCACCGTAGCCTCGACACCACCGTAGCCTCGACACCACCGTAGCCTCGACACCACCGTAGCCTCGACACCACCGTAGCCTCGACACCACCGTAGCCTTGATGCGAGAGTTACGCACTCTGGTTGCTACTCCAGCAATGTAAGAACATCTATCTTGGTCTGGTGTAAACATCAACTAAATAGTACACATATTACCCACTAGCATGCATACATTAACCCTGAAAAATAACCACAGGGGAGTTGAATGATAGCTCTAGGCCTTTCATGTGGCAATCAACATCTTCAGGAGCTTGCAATGTTGCAGAAATGAGTAGGAAGTCCAGGTAGATTCGTTCCTGGGACTCTAGGGAACTAGCTAGGGTCGTTCCCTTGAACTAATCTACCTGGACTTCCTACTCATTTCTGCAACATTGTAGTCTCTTGAAGACGTGCTGACTGCAACACTAAAGGCTTAGAGCTATCATTCAACTCTCCCCCTGGTGGCTGTTTTGCATCTTGTATCACTTGTTCGCGATTATAGAATAATGACGACCTCTGCTCTACCCTCCCCCTCAGTACCCCTTAATTCCCGGAGAGGCATAACCTGGGTCTGCCTAGCATAGGCCTGAAGGTCTTCTGCAGTGCTCCTTAATTTTACAACAATAGCAGTAATGGGGGGAGGCATACGAATGAGAAAATAAAAATAGGGAAAATTAATACGCAATACTTGGATATTAGCAGAACTTAATACCTGGTATACCTAGGTATAGTTTTAACTAATCTAGGTGTTGCTCTAACCTAGGCGCAGCTCTAAATCGCCTAGGTGTACCAGCAGAGCTCTAGAACTTTGCTGGGATGTCTGCCATCTACAGGACGCTGATGAGTGGAGCAGCGTCGCAGTAATGACGGTGATCATGAACAATGGAGGTCTGATTATTACTTACAAGTCACACACATACCCACCACCAGCCTCTACACTACCACATATCACAATCACTACCTCTACACCTACCATCACCACCAATCCACCGACCACCTCTACATCCACACATCACCAACCATCCTCACCAACACTACCTCTCAACTACCATACCTACCATACCTCACACCACCTCATCAACCACCATCAATCCACCATCCCTCACAATCCACCAACTACCTCTACCACCATCACTCACATCCCTCACACTCACCACTAAACTCTCACACACAACATCACCACCCCACCACTAGACCACACTACACCTACTCACATCAATACCACCATCCCTTCACACACCACTACTCTCACCACCTATCACCACCATCCCTCACACACCAACCACTACCTCTCACCACCATCACCACAATCACCTCACAACCACCACTACCTCTCACCACCATCACCACCACCACCACACACCACCACCTCTCAACCACATCAACCACCATCCTCACACCACCACTACCTCTCACCACCATCACCACCACCACCACCACCACCACCTCTCACCACCATCACCACCATTCCTCACCACCTCTCTCACCACCACCCCTCTCATCCTCCTACAAACTTGCCAATTGGAGAGAGGCAGGAGGGGAAGGGGGGAGGGGGGGGAGGGGGGGCAGGAGGGGGAGGGGGGGAGGGGAGGGGTGGGAGGATGGGGGAGGGGAGGGGGAGGGGAGGGGGGGAGGGAGGGGAGGGGAGGGGGCGCCCTAAAATTGGACACGGACGCGAGACCCAATAAAACATTATTTTCCAATATGAAACCCGAGCCCAGGGGTGGTAGTGGTGGTAGTGGTTGTAGTGGTGGTAGTGGTGGTAGTGGTGGTAGTGGTGGTTTAGTGGTGGTAGTGGTGTAGTGGTGAGTGGTGGTAGTGGTGGTAGTGGTGGTAGTGGTGGTAGTGGTGGTAGTGGTTTGTAGTGGTTGTAGTGGTTGGTAGTGGTGGTAGTGGTTTGGTTAGTGGTGGTAGTGGTTGTAGTGGTGGTAAGTGGTGGTAGTGGTGGTAGTGGTGGTAGTGGTGGTAGTGGTGGTGTGGTGGTAGTGGTGGTTAGTGGTGGTTAGTGGTGGTATGGTGGTAGTGGTGGTAGTGGGTGGTTGTAGGGGGTTTGGCAGTGGTGGTAGTGGTGGTAGTAGTAGTGGGTGGTGTGGTGGTAGTGGTAGTGGTGGTAGTAGTAGTGGGTGGTGGGGGTTTAGTGGTGGTAGTGGTAGTGAAAGTAGTGGGTGGTGGTGGTAGTGGTAGTAGTGGTTTAGTAGTGGTAGTGGGGGGTTGTAGTGGTGGTAGTGGTAGTAGTGGTAGTGGGTGGTTTGTAGTGGTGGTGTGGTAAGTAGTGGTAGTGGGTGGTTGTAGTGGTGGGTATTGGTAGTAGTGGTAGTGGGGTGGTTGTAGTGGTGGGTTAGGGGTAGTAGGGGTAGTGGGTGGTTGTAGTGGTAGTAGTGGTAGTAGTAGTAGTGGGTGGTGGTTGTAGTGGTGGTTAGTGGTAGTGTGGTAGTGGGTGTTGTAGTGGTGGTAGTGGTAGTAGTGGTAGTGGTGGTTGTGTGGTGGTAGTGGTAGTAGTGGTAGTGGGTGGTTGGAGTGGTGGTAGTGGTAGTAGTAGTAGTGGGTGGTGGTTGTAGTGGTGGTAGTGGTAGTAGTGGTAGTGGTGGTGGTTGTAGTGGTGGTAGTGGTAGTAGTGGTAGTGGGTGGTTGTAGTGGTGGTATGGTAGTAGTGGTAGTGGGTGGTTGTACTGGTGGTAGTGGTAGTAGTGGTAGTGGGGGGTTGTAGTGGTGGTGATGGTAGTAGTGGTAGTGGGTGGTTGTAGTGGTGGTAGTGGTAGTAGTAGTAGTGGGTGGTGGTTGTAGTGTGGTAGTGGTAGTAGTGAGTAGTGGTGGTGGTTGTAGTGGTGGTAGTGGTAGTAGTGGTAGTGGGTGGTTGTAGTGGTGGTAGTGTAGTAGTGGTAGTGGGTGGTTGTAGTGGTGGTAAGTGGTAGTAGTGGTAGTGGGTGGTTGTAGTGGTGGTATAGTGGTAGTAGTAAGTAGTGGGTGGTGGTTGTAGTGGTGTGTGGGAAGTAGTAGTAAGATGGGTGTGGTTGTAGTGGTGGTGGTGGTAGTAGTAGTGGGTGGTGGTAGTGGTGGTAGTGGTAGTAGTAGTAGTGGGTGGTGGTTATAGTGGTGGTAGTGGTAGTAGTAGTAGTGGGTGGTGGTTGTAGTGGTGGGTGGTGGTAGTAGTAGTAGTGGGTGGTGGTAGTGGTGGTAGTGGTAGTAGTAGTAGGGTGGTGGTTGTAGTGGTGGTGGAGGTAGAGAAAGTAGTGGGTGGGGGTTTTATAGGGGTGGTAGTGGAGTAGAAAGTAGTGGGGGGGGTTGTAGTGGTGGTGGTGGTAGTAGTATAGTGGGTGGTGGTAGTTGGGTGGTAGTGAGTAGATATGGGGGTTGTTGTAGTGGTGGTGGTGGTAGAAAGTAGTAGTTGGGTGGTGGTTTTTATGGGGTAGTGGGTAGTAGTAAGTGGGTGGTGGTAGTGGTTTGGAAAGTGGTAGTAGTAGTTGGGTGTGTTAGTGGTTGGTATGGTGTAGTAGTAGTGGGTCGTGTTATAGTGGTGGTTAGTGGTAGTAGTAGTAGTGGGTGGTGGTTATAGTGGTGTATTGGTAGTAGTATTATTTGGGTGTGTAGTTCATATTAGTAGTGGGGTGTTTATAGTGGTTGTATGGCAGAAAATATATTAATATATTGTTATTGGTATAGAGTATTTGGGTTTGTAGTGTGTGCAGTCCCATTTTTTAAATATATATTTTTTTTTATTTCTTTAAAATTTTTTTTTTTTAAAAAAATTTTATTTTATTTTTTTATTTTATTATTTTTAAATTTTATTTTAAAAAGTAGGGGGGTTTTTTTTTAAATAATTTTTTTTAAAAATTGTTTTTTTTAAAAATTTTTTAAAAATTTTTTTAAAAACTTTTAAGTATTTTTAAAAATTAAATTATAAAAAATTTTTATTTTTTAAAAAATTTTATTTTAGGGAAATTTTTTTTTAAAAATTTTTTTTATATTATTTTTTTAAAAATTTTATTTAATATTATTTTTTTTTTTTTATATATTTTATTATTTTTTTTGGGGGTTTTTTATTTTTTTATATTACCTTTTTATTTTAAATTAAATTTTTTGGGGTTTGGGATATATTTTTTTTGTTTTGTTAAATATATTTCGGGTTTGGGGGGGTTTTTTATTATTTTAAAATTTTTAAATAATAATTTAAATATTGGGGGGTTTGGGGTTTTTTTTTTTTATAAAAATTTTTTAAAATTTTTATATATTTTTTTTATTAAAAATTTTTTTTTTGTTGTTTTTAAAAATTTTTTTTGTATTTTTTAATTTTTTTAAAAAATTTATTTTAAAAAATTTTTTTCTTATTTTTTTGATATATTTTTTTTGGGGGGAAATTTTTTTTAAAAATTTTTGTTTAGGGGAAATTATATATTTTTGTTTTATTTTTCGAATTTTGGGGGTTTTTCTAGGGGGGGGGGGGGGTGGGGGGGAAAATTGGTTTTATAGGGGGTGGGGGGGGTTGGTGGGGGGGGGGGGGTTTAGGTGGGGGGTTTGGTAGTGGGGTTTTTGGTTTTTGGGGGGGTTTAAGTGGGTGGGGGAGTTTTTTGGGGGGGGTTAGTTAGGGGGGGTTTTAAGGGGGGGGGGTTGGAGTAGGTAGGTGGTTTGGGGGGATTTTAAAGGGGGGGGTTAAGGGGTAGGGGGGGGTTTTGGGGTATAAATTAACAAATCAGTTTTTCCCCCCCCAAAACCCCCCAAAAAAAAAAAAAAAAAAACCCCCCAAAACAAAAAAAAAAAACCAAAAAAAAACAAAAAAACCCAAAAAAAAAAAAAAAAAGAAAAACCCAAAAAAAAAACAAAAAAAAAAAAAAAAAATTTTTTTGAATTGTTTTTAATAAAATGTTTTTTAAAATTTTTTTTTAAAATAATTTGGTGATATGGTGTTTTATACAAAATTATATTTTTCCGTTTAAAAAAAAAGGGCGGGAAAAGGGGGTTAAAAAAAAGGGGTGTTTAAAAATTCCCCCCTTTTTCATTTTTAATTTCTTTTTTGGTTATTAAATTTTTTCTTTTTCTACTTTTTGTATTTTCCCCCCTTTTTGGTTTCCCCCTTTTTTTTTTTCCCCCCCCCCCTTTCAACCCCTTTCCCCTTCCCTCGCCCCTCTTTTTTCCTCCCCCCAAACCCCCCCCCCCCCCCCCCCCCCCCCCCCCCCCCCCCCAAAACCCCCCCCCCCCCCAAAACCCTTTTCCCCCCCCCAACCCCCCCCCCCCCAAAACCCCCCCCCCCCAAACCCTTTTTTTCCCTCTTTTTAAAAACCCCCTTTTTTCCCCCCTTTCAATTTTTTTTTCCTCTCCCTGTTCTAATTTTTTTTCCTCTTCTTTAAACCCTTTTTCCCCGTCAATCTTCCCCTCCCCGGGTTTTAACCCTTTTCCCCTTTCCTCTCCCTCGTTCTAACCCTTTTTTCCCCTCTCCCTCGTTTCTAACCTCTTCTTTCCTCTCCCCGTTCTAACCCTTCTTTCCCCCCCTCTTTAACCTCTTCTTCCCCCCTCGTTCAACCCTCTTTTTTCCTCCCCTCGTTAAAACCTCTTCTTTCCTCCCCCGTTCTAACCTCTTTTTTTTCCTCTCCCTCGTTCTAACCTCTTCTTCCTCCCCCTCTTCAAACCTCTTTTTCCTCCCCTCTTCTCCCCTCTTTTTTCCTCTCCCTCGTTCTAACCTCTTCTTTCCTCTCCCTCGTTCTAACCTCTTCTTTCCTCTCCCTCGTTCTAACCTCTTCTTTTCCTCTCCCTCTTTTAACCCTTCTTTCCTCTCCCTCGTTCAAACCTTTTTCTTTCCTCTCCCTCTTCTAACCCTTTTTCTTTCCTTCCCTCGTTCTAACCTCTTTTTTCCTCTCCCTCGTTCAAACCTCTTCTTTCCTCTCCCTCGTTCAAACCCCTCTTTTTTCCTTCCCCGTTTTTTAACCTCTTCTTTCCTCTCCCTCTTTTTCTAACTTTTCTTTCCTCCCCCCTGTTCAAACCCTTCTTTCCCCCCCCCTCGTTCTAACCTCTTTTTTCCCTCCCTCTTTCAAACCTCTTCTTTCCTCTCCCTCTTTTAAAACCTCTTTTTTCCCTTTCCCCCCTCGTTCTAACCTCTTCTTTCCTTCCCTCGTTTAACCTCTTCTTTCCTCTCCCTGTTCTAACCCTTTCTTTCCCCCCTCTTCAACCCTTCTTTCCTCTCCCTCGTTCAAACCCTTTTCTTTCCCCCCCCCCCCCCCCTCCCCCTCGTTTTTTTTTTTTGCTAACCTCTTCTTTCCTCTCCCTCGTTCTAACCTCTTCTTTCCTCTCCCTCGTTCTAACCTCTTCTTTCCTCTCCCTCGTTCTAACCTCTTCTTTCCTCTCCCTCGTTCAACCTTTTTTTTTCCTCTCCCCTTTCTAACCTCTTCTTTCCTCTCCCTCGTTTAATTTTTTTTCCCCCTCTTTTTCTTTCCTCCCCCCTCGTTCAAAACTCTTTTTTCCCCTCCCCCCCTCGTTCTAACCTCTTCTTTCCTTTTCCCCGTTTCTAACCTCTTCCCCCCTCTCCCTGTTCAAACCCTTTTTTTCCCCTCTCCCTCTTCTAACCCTTTTTTCCTCTCCCTCTTTAAAACCCTTCTTTCCTTTTCCCTCGTTCTAACCTCTTTTTTCCTCTCCCTCGTTCTAACCTCTTCTTTCCCTCTCCCTCTTTTCTAACCCTTTTCTTTCCTCTCCCCTTTTCTAACCTCTTTTTTTTCCCTCTCCCTCTTTAACCTCTTTTTTTCCTCCCCCTCGTTCTAAAACCTCTTTTTTTCCTCTCCCTGTTCAAACCTCTTTTTTCCCTTTCCCCCTCGTTCTAACCTCTTTTTTTCCTCTCCCTCGTTCTAACCTCTTTTTCCCTCTCCCTCTTTCTAACCTCTTTTTTCCTCCCCCCTCGTTCTAAAACCTCTTTTTTCCCCTTTTCCCCTTTTTCTAACCTCTTCTTTCCTCTCCCTCGTTCAAAAAACCCTTCTTTCCTCTCCCTCGTTCTAACTCTTTTTTCCCTTCCTCCTCCCCCCCTCTTTCAAACCTCTTCTTTCCTCCCCGCCCCTTTTCCCCCCCCCTTTTAACCTCTTCTTTCCTCTCCCTCGTTCTCCCCCTTTCTTTTCTTTTCCCCCTTTTTTCCTCTCCCTCGTTCTAACCTCTTCTTTCCTCTCCCTCGTTCTAACCTCTTCTTTCCTCTCCCTCGTTCTAACCTCTTCTTTCCTCTCCCTCGTTCTAACCTCTTCTTTCCTCTCCCTCGTTCTAACCTCTTCTTTCCTCTCCCTCGTTCAAACCCTCTTCTTTCCTCCCCTCTTTTCTAACCTTTCTTTCCTCTCCCTCTTTTCTAACCTCTTTTTTTCCTCCCCCTGTTCAAACCTTTCTTTCCTCCCCCTCATTCAAACCCCCTTTTTTTTTTCCTTCCCTCATTAAAACCTCTCCTCTCCTCCCCTCTTTAAAACCCCTTTTCCCCTCTCCCTCCCTCATTCAAACCTCCCTTTCCCCTCTCCCTCTTTTAAAACCTCTTTTTTTCCCTCCCTCATTAAAAACCTCTTTTTTCCTCTCCCCTTTAAAAAACCCTTTTTTCCCTCTCCCTCATTCAAACCTCTTCTTTCCTCTCCCTCATTCAAACCTCTTCTTCCTCTCCCTCATTCAAACCTCTTCTTTCCTCTCCCTCATTCAAACCTCTTCTTTCCTCTCCCTCATTCAAACCTCTTCTTTCCTCTCCCTCATTCAAACCTCTTCTTTCCTCTCCCTCATTCAAACCTCTTCTTTCCTCTCCCTCATTCAAACCTCTTCTTTCCTCTCCCTCATTCAAACCTCTTCTTTCCTCTCCCTCATTCAAACCTCTTCTTTCCTCTCCCTCATTCAAACCTCTTCTTTCCTCTCCCTCATTCAAACCTCTTCTTTCCTCTCCCTCATTCAAACCTCTTCTTTTCTCTCCCCTCTCCCTCATTCAAACCTCTTCTTTCCTCTCTCATTCAGACATCATCGTCTCCCCTCTCCCTTTTTATTTTTAGTGTCCCACACAGCATTCTGGGAGGCATATGGAGGGCATTTAAATGTCTAGTCAGCGGGATCTTGGACTCCCCTTGGATGGGGGGTGGGGCTATGTGAGGTGAGGGGAGGGGGGTGGGGCTATGTTAGGGGAGGGGAGAGGGGTTAGGAGAATGAGTGGACGGGAGGGAGGATCGAAAGTAGGGGGGGGAGGGAATCCCCCTTCTTCCTGTGATACTTGGGATGGTAATCGCTTGTGTTAAAACACTCGGATGTGAGAGTTTGTAGGGGTTAAGCCTCAGCTCCTGGCCCCGCCTCTCAACTTGCAGCTTTACAATCTCACTCTTGGCCTCGTGGGTCCTGTCCTACCTGTCTTTTTAAACTTTGCATGGAGTCTCCCTCCTCCAGTTCTTCATACATGCCTTCCCACTTCCTGACCATTTTCTGGCTAAATAAATATTTCCTGACATCTCTGTGGTTCATCTGTCTAACTTCCAGCTGTACCCGGGAGTTATGGTTTCCCCGCCTCTCAAACTGCCTATCCCTGTCTGTGGTATCAATTCCTCAGCATTTTGTATCTTGTTCCGGCTTCCCTGGTCTGTCATCCAGGACCGTTAGATAAATTTCACTAGCCTCTCCTTGTATCTCACGCCTCTTAGTTCTGGGACTAGCCTTGTTGCATACCTCTTGACTTATTCTTAACATACTTTCTGGATGAGGGTCCCATACTCCAACATGGACCTCACATATGGGGTATAAAGGGCCCAGAATGGCTCCTTGTTGAGGTTTCTGAAGGCACTGGCTGACCAGAACCTCTGGTGATATGCTAGGCTCTATGCTCACCCCTGGGTCTTTCTGATGTACGTCAACGATGTCCCTTCAGGACTAAATCATTTGTGATTTTTCTGATGCTGTGAAGCTGACGAGATGAAAACAGCGGAAGACAAATGTACTTCAGAGTTGCTGGATTGTCTGTAAAGTTGGTCAGACAAATGACTCGTGGAATTCAACGCTAATAATTGAAAGGCAAAGAGGATTGGAAAAGGCCACGGGAGACCTGAAAGAGGGAGCAACCCCGGGGAAAGTGAAAATTAAACGCAGTAGACAGGAAAGATCTTGGAGTCACGAGAAATACATCACCAGAGGAGCATACTGAATATTTTCAACAGACTGGCTAATCTTTTAATAGCGTTGAGGAAAATTAAATTTAGTCTTCTATTCCTGAGGAAAATCTAAAAATGTTTCTATCCTGGACGACTGTTAGACCTGTCATGGAGACTCTGAGGTATGTCATAGCCAGAGAGAGCGAGGCAGGATATGATTACAACGCATGGCATCCTGAGACACGTATGAGTCATGAGTAGGTTGGAAAAGACATCTTACTGAGGTGGAGGTGAAGGTTGAGACTATGCACTCACAGTTTTAAGATAACAGAACCTGGGAAGCTCTGGTCTAGTAGATGTCAGCCAAGGTAGCCCAAGAGGCCAGACCGTGACTATCCTCACAAACAACTCGGTGATTTCACACACACACACACACACACACTTGCATGCGCGAGCGCACACCCACACTACCTAGTTTCCCCTTGTTTGTCTCTGTCACCCACTACGTGTTTATCTCTTCTCGTTCTCTCTCTACACCCCACCTATTTTTTTTTCTCCCTCCCTCCCTATCTACCTACCTCTACATCACACAAGTTTTCTCTCGCTTATCTCACTAACGTGTCAACACAAGACACGTCTACACAATACGCAATAATTCTTAAACTACGAGGCCTGGTCACGGACCGGGCCGCGGGGGCGTTGACTCCCCGAATCCCCCTCCAGGTATACCTCCAGGAATACGTTGAAATAGTTTCAGCAGGTAGCCAGTGTCGACTACCAAGACCTCTGTCATCAGTACCTCTTATCAGTCTCTGTCTCTTATCAGTCTCTGTCTCTTATCAGTCTCTGTCTCTACCCCCCTCCCCCCCCGTGACTGCTTCATCCTCCCTCTGTTCCGGACAATTACCCACAAAACAAAGCGGGCTGGGGTTAATCTGGGATCTTGATTTGAATGTGCGTTGCTGCCACATAATGGGTGTTGTACCCAGCGTAAGTGTGGGCCGCCGCCCCCCACCTCCCACACCCACGCCCCTTAAACCATCGCTCACACTCCCGCCCCCACACGCGCCCACGCCCTCTCCAAACCCCAAAGAAAATCCGACGAAACAATCTGACGCGGGCGCTAGTGATGTTCATTTCGGAAGACGTGCCGGCAGGGATACCAGCAGCCGGCAGAGGTTTTCCCAGAATGTTTCGTCGCCAGGGGTGCCTGGAGGAGTCAAGGGGAGTGAGCGATGCTCTAAGGGGAGGTGAATAGTGGTAAAGGGCTGGGTAATTACCATAATGGCCAGTAGGAGGGCTTCGCCTGCCTGAACCAACATATTGAGATGGTTCAACGTCTGCTTCTTCCCCCCCCCACCCACCAAGCTAACCACTTTCTGACCCTACGGGTTTTGCTCTCAGACGGAGGGGGGTGTGGGTGAGAGGGGAGGATTTGAAGGGAAGTGTTGGAGGGGATGTTGGTGAGGGGGCTATTGGTTGTGTTGGGGAGATTTTTCTTGGGGAAATAGGAGGGGGTGCTGAAGAGGGTAATAGAAGGGGTATTGGAGAGTGCTAGTGGGGAGGGTATTGGAGGGGGAGATTATGGTGTAATTGAACATTGTAGTGGCGTAAGATGCGCCAATTACAGTGCGTCTGAACCTGTGATTTCCAACTTTTTGCCTCCAAGATTCAGAGCCTGGTTCTTGGAGGCCATCTTCTGTGCAGAAATTTGGGTGTCCCGTGGCCTGGTAGGCAACTCTCTCCTCTCTCAGTCTCCGTGGTTCGATCCCCGGCAGGGATGGAAACATTGGGCATGTTTCCTTACACCTACTGTCCCCGTTCACCTGGCAAGCAAGTAGGTACCTGGGTGTTAGTCAACTGGTGTGGATCGCATCCTGTAGGACAAGATTGAGGACCCCAATGGAAGACAGACAGTCTTCGATGACGCACTGCCTTTCTTGAGTTATCCTGGATGGTTAACCCTCCTGGGTTAAAAATCCAAATAAAATCTTCGATTGACCTTTTTCAGGCTAAGTCGGGATAAGCTAAATTATCTACCAATAAAATTGAACCATTCATAACTTACAATATCCCTGGAACAAATAATATAACCAATAAGTATTGTCGGGCGGTAGAAGTAGTGATTTGCGGGTCACAGCGGGAGACACTTGATAGTCACTGCTGAAGACCCGCTCAAGTTACCCAATTCACTGTTAAAACAAGGGTGATTCACTGTGCCAGATTATTATTATAATCAAGGGGAAGCGCTAAACCCGTAGGATTATACAGCGCTTGAGGAGGGGGGGATGTGGAAGGCATTCAGGCTTAATTTGGGGAACTGGAGCACAGATCCAATTCCCTTAATCAAGAGCCCCTCACCAATATCAAGGAACCTACCCTGAGGGGTCTGTCTGCCAGAGAGTACCGCAACAACTTACCCTGTGAATACTTAAGTTGGGAGCTTTGAACTGGTCAAGTACCTGCCAGGATAAATATACGTACGTACGTGTGCGTGAGTGCGCGTGTACACGCGCGCACACTTACCTATGTACGCTGGATGGGCTGAGGCCCCCCCCCCTTCCCCAGCAACTAAAAAAATAAATCTATTTCCGTGGCAGCCATTTTATGCTGGCTTATCCGGCCTCAGCACAGAGTAAATCCGGAATTAGACGAATTAAATGAGCGTGTTGGCCCGGAGCACAGGAGACAAATGGACAAAATCACGAACCAAACACGTAATTATTTCCGAATCGATGACTGTGTTTGTCCGTTGATGAAGCTTCAATTTGGTCAGTGCTGACGGGGGTGGGGGAGGGGGAAGAGGTGGGGGAGGGGGAAGAGGTGGGGGAGAGTGAGGACAGGGAGGAGGTGGGGAACGAGGAGGGGGAAGGGGAACACGGGAGGGTTAGGTTAGTTGTAGTATTAGTAATAATAACATAACAGTCATCTACTGTAAAATGGGTTACTTACAGCTGCCTTTGCCTCGTCATCTGGCTCTGTCATCAACATGGCTCCACAGTCTTGCCTCGTCATCTGGCTCTGTCATCAACATGGCTCCACAGTCTTGAGCCACACATGGGGACGAGCTAACCACTCCTGGAGGTTTTGGACCACAGGGTTGACACACTGGGCCAGGGCAGACAGTGAGGAGACTCTGAGTACACAGTGACCGCGAGAACCAACAAGTCAGTTCTCGGCACAAGAACAGTGAGGAATGAGTTGAGTTCCGCAGTGAAAACATACATAATAAGAAAGCTTAGCGGTGATAACAGAAAAGTCAGCAGCACCCTCGGTCTTAGACCAGTCAGTGAAGAACTTTGTCTTTAAAACGTGAACCAAATCATGTTTCAAGAAATTAAACGAGGTGGTCACCGGAACTTAATACTTAGACGCCCCGATCCAGGTTAGAAAGAGGTGGTTGTGGAGGGAGGGAGATAAAGAAGGCAGGCGAGCGAGGAGCGACTTAGGGGAGAAGAGAGAGAAGATGGAGGACAGGAGTCGGGGCTACAGAGAAAAACAGACAAGGGGAGAAAGGATTACATGGAAAAAAAATTAGGAAAATCTGGAGAGAAGGTGTAAACAACAGCCGGAGTATTAACAACAGCCGGAGTATAAAGGGTACAAAGGAAAGAGGAAATGTGAAAAAGGGGATATAAAAAATAGCAAAGATGGGGAATAAGAAAGAGGGAAAATAAAAGAGAAGGCGTATAGAAGTGGAATATTAATGATGAAAATGGGAGAGGGAATATACAGTATACATAGCAGATTAGAAATGTGATAAATGAAGCAGAAGAGAATAAGGAAGAGAGGAAGTGACAAAAGCCCTGTAGAAGGATAAGGAATAAGGGAACCCAAACGAGGGATCGGAGAGAGGGGGGAGGGGGCAGGGGAGGATGAGGGGGGCAGGGGAGGATGAGGGGAGAGAGCGTGTTATGGGGAACAGGGAAGAAGGGGAAACTTACCTCTGACCCACTCAAACTTTGAAGACTTGAGTGAAACTTGTCAGTGACCCACTCAAACTATCTTGATCTGGTGGAGCAACTTGGAGGCGCAACTGAGGAAATTATCAACCTTTGGCGGCTTTCTTAATATATAAGAAAAGGAAAGGAAAAAAAGGAGAGAGAGAGAGAGAGAGAGAGAGAGAAGAGAGAAGAGAGAACAGAAAAGAGAACAGAAAAGAGAACAGAGAACAGAGAACAGAAAAGAGAGAACAGAGAAGAAGAGAAGAGAAGAAGAAAAGAGAAGAAGAGAAGAAGAGAAAAGAGAAGAGAGAAGAGGAGAAGAAGAGAAGAAGAGAGAAGAGAGGAGAGAGAGAGAGAAGAGAAGAGAAGAAGAAAAGAGAAGAAGAGAAGAAGAGAAAAGAGAAGAGAGAAGAGGAGAAGAAGAGAGAAGAGAAGAGAGAAGAGGAGAAGAAGAGAAGAGAGAGAGAGAGGAGAGAGAAGAGGAGAAGAAGAGAGAAGAGAGGAGAGAGAAGAGAGAAGAGAAGAGAAGAGAAGAGAGAAGAGAAGAGAAGAGAAGAGAGAAGAGAAGAGAAGAGAAGAGAAAAGAGAGAAGAGAGAGAAGAGAAAAGAGGAGAAGAGAAGAGAGGCGAGTGAGAGGTGTTTGAGAGGTGTTTGAGAGGTGAGAAATAGGTGAGAGTGAAACACCTTCAGAGGAACACTACGGGAACTCTCCTCCACGTTTTACTTACTCCGTTCCGTCCGCAACCAAAACCACAACCCACCACAATAACAACCACAACCCAACCATAATAGCCAGAATAACCACAACAACCACAAGTGACTGCTGGGTTAGTCGAGAGAGAATCAATTCATCCTTAATGTTATTAAATTATCTTACAACCCTGAGAATTTTTATGTAATTATTGATAAAGATAACTAGTATTAAAACAGGTCATAGAAAACATTTAAAAGTAATTTGTCAAGATAAAGTTATGGGTGGAAGTACAGTAAATGTTACTACAATGATCTGTTGTGGGTGGCATCCTGGGCAGTAGTAGCAGACCTCAGAATATTATCTTGATAAATAAAATAAATTTGATATATATATATATATATATATATATATATATATATATATATATATATATATATATATATATATATATATATATATATATATAATAATCAAAGGAAAACAGCGCCTCTAGCGGGTAGTGGCAGCACCACAGGTCCCTCTGGGCCTTTAGTAAACAAACCAAGGAGGATAAAAAGCGGAGGGAAAGTTTGGGGGGGGACAAGGGGATAAAGCCCCCATTCCCGGTCCCATCTCACCCCCCCCCTCGGCACAAGTCTACGGGGGCCGGACGCCAATTTACTCGGTCCGTAGCTGGGCGACACACTTGACAGCTGGGACAAACATCACTCGTTGTGCCTGCCACTCACACCTCCTGGGGGTCCTCCCTGCGGGGAGGGAGTGGGTGGATAGGAAGTGGTGGAGTGGAGGTGGTAGAGTGGAGGAGGCGGTGGAGTGGAGGTGGTAGAGTGGAGGAGGCGGTGGAGTGGAGGTGGTAGAGTGGAGGAGGCGGTGGAGTGGAGGTGGTAGAGTGGAGGAGGCGGTGGAGTGGAGGTGGTAGAGTGGAGGAGGTGGAGTAGAGGTGGTGGAGTGGAGGTGGTGGAGTGGAGGTGGTGGAGTGGAGGTGGTGGAGTGGAGGTGGTGGAGTGGAGGTGGTGGAGTGGATACCAGTAATGGAGGAAAATCACTCATTTTAGAAGCTTGTAAGGGGAAGGGGGGGAGTAGTGAAGTGGGGGAGAAGAGAAGGCAGAAGTGGAGTTGCAATCACCTCCCTCCTTCCCTCACACACAGGGGAACAGGTGCTTGTTCTGAAAGATATCGCTGAGAATGGGCAGGTGTGACGTGCGGGATTCCACAAGGATCAGTAGTAGGATGTGTTGTGTGTATACGTGAACCACATGCCAACAAGCCCAACTTGATGTATCACTGGTCGTAGGTGTCAGCTGACACCGATACTATCAGTAAGAGGACAAGGAAAAAAAACTTGGTGTAGGGGGGGGATTGCCGTTCTATTAACCCTCCAGGGGGAGCCCCCACACTATAAACCCTCCAGGGGGAGCCCCCACACTATAAACCCTCCAGGGGGAGCCCCCACACTATAAACCCTCCAGGGGGAGCCCCCACACTATAAACCCTCCAGGGGGAGCCCCCACACTATAAACCCTCCAGGGGGAGCCCCCACACTATAAACCCTCCAGGGGGAGCCCCCACACTATAAACCCTCCAGGGGGAGCCCCCACACTATAAACCCTCCAGGGGGAGCCCCACACTATAAACCCAGAGCCCCCACACTATAAACCCTCCAGGGGGAGCCCCCACACTATAAACCCTCCAGGGGAGCCCCCACACTATAACCCCTCCAGGGGGAGCCCCCACACTATAACCCCTCCAGGGGGAGCCCCCACACTATAAACCCTCCAGGGGAAGCCCCCACACTATAAACCCTCCAGGGAGAGCCCCACACTATAAACCCTCCAGGGGGAGCCCCCACACTATAAACCCTCCAAGGGGAGCCCCCACACTATAAACCCTCCAAGGGGAGCCCCCACACTATAAACCCTGCAGGGGGAGCCCCCACACTATAAACCCTCCAGGGGGAGCCCCCACACTATAAAGCCTCCAAGGGGAGCCCCCACACTATAAATCCTCCAGGGGGAGCCCCCACACTATAAACCCTCCAGGGGGAGCCCCCACACTATAAACCCTCCAGGGGGAGCCCCACACTATAAACCCTCCAGGGGGAGCCCCCACACTATAAACCCTCCAGGGGGAGCCCCCACACTATAAACCCTCCAGGGGGAGCCCCCACACTATAAACCCTCCAGGGGGAGCCCCCACACTATAAACCCTCCAGGGGGAGCCCCCACACTATAAACCCTCCAGGGGGAGCCCCCACACTATAAACCCTCCAGGGGGAGCCCCCACACTATAAACCCTCCAGGGGGAGCCCCCACACTGTAAACCCTCCAGGGGGAGCCCCCACACTATAAACCCACCAGGGGGAGCGCCCACACTATAAACCCTCCAGGGGGAGCCCCCACACTATAAACCCTCCAGGGGGAGTCCCCACACTATAAACCCTCCAGAGGGAGCCCCCACACTATAAACCCTCCAGGGGGAGCCCCCACACTATCAACCCTCCAGGGGGAGCCCCACACTATCAACCCTCCAGGGGGAGCCCCACACTATCAACCCTCCAGGGGGAGCCCCACACTATCAACCCTCCATTGGGAGCCCCACATTATCAACCCTCCAAGGGGAGCCCCACACTATCAACCCTCCAGGTGGAGCCCCACACTATCAACCCTCCAGGTGGAGCCCCACACTATCAACCCTCCAGGGGGAGCCCCACACTATCAACCCTCCGGGTGGAGCCCCACACTATCAACCCTCCAGGGGGAGCCCCCACACTATCAACCCTCCAGGTGGAGCCCCACACTATCAACCCTCCAGGGGGAGCCCCACACTATCAACCCTCCAGGTGGAGCCCACACTATCAACCCTCCAGGTGGAGCCCGCACTATCAACCCTCCAGGTGGAGCCCCACACTATCAACCCTCCAGGTGGAGCCCCACACTATCAACCCTCCAGGGGGAGCCCCACACTATCAACCCTCCAGGGGGAGCCCCACACTATCAACCCTCCAGGTGGAGCCCGCACTATCAACCCTCCAGGTGGAGCCCCACACCATCAACCCTCCAGGTGGAGCCCCACACCATCAACCCTCCAGGTGGAGCCCCACACCATCAACCCTCCAGGTGGAGCCCCACACCATCAACCCTCCAGGTGGAGCCCCACACCATCAACCCTCCAGGTGGAGCCCCACACCATCAACCCTCCAGGTGGAGCCCCACACCATCAACCCTCCAGGTGGAGCCCCACACCATCAACCCTCCAGGTGGAGCCCCACACCATCAACCCTCCAGGTGGAGCCCCACACCATCAACCCTCCAGGTGGAGCCCCACACTATCAACCCTCCAGGTGGAGCCCGCACTATCAACCCTCCAGGTGGAGCCCCACACCATCAACCCTCCAGGTGGAGCCCCACACCATCAACCCTCCAGGTGGAGCCCCACACCATCAACCCTCCAGGTGGAGCCCCACACCATCAACCCTCCAGGTGGAGCCCCACACCATCAACCCTCCAGGTGGAGCCCCACACCATCAACCCTCCAGGTGGAGCCCCACACCATCAACCCTCCAGGTGGAGCCCCACACCATCAACCCTCCAGGTGGAGCCCCACACCATCAACCCTCCAGGTGGAGCCCCACACCATCAACCCTCCAGGTGGAGCCCCACACCATCAACCCTCCAGGTGGAGCCCCACACCATCAACCCTCCAGGTGGAGCCCCACACCATCAACCCTCCAGGTGGAGCCCCACACCATCAACCCTCCAGGTGGAGCCCCACACCATCAACCCTCCAGGTGGAGCCCCACACCATCAACCCTCCAGGTGGAGCCCCACACCATCAACCCTCCAGGTGGAGCCCCACACCATCAACCCTCCAGGTGGAGCCCCACACTATCAACCCTCCAGGTGGAGCCCCACACCATCAACCCTCCAGGTGGAGCCCCACACCATCAACCCTCCAGGTGGAGCCCCACACTATCAACCCTCCAGGTGGAGCCCCACACTATCAACCCTCCAGGTGGAGCCCCACACCATCAACCCTCCAGGTGGAGCCCCACACCATCAACCCTCCAGGTGGAGCCCCACACTATCAACCCTCCATGTGGAGCCCCACACCATCAACCCTCCAGGTGGAGCCCCACACTATCAACCCTCCAGGTGGAGCCCCACACTATCAACCCTCCAGGTGGAGCCCCACACCATCAACCCTCCAGGTGGAGCCCCACACCATCAACCCTCCAGGTGGAGCCCCACACTATCAACCCTCCAGGTGGAGCCCCACACTATCAACCCTCCAGGTGGAGCCCCACACTATCAACCCTCCAGGTGGAGCCCCACACTATCAACCCTCCAGGTGGAGCCCCACACTATCAACCCTCCAGGTGGAGCCCCACACCATCAACCCTCCATGTGGAGCCCCACACTATCAATCCTCCAGGTGGAGCTCCACAATATCAACACCTATCTGCAATATTCACTTTAAATAAAACCACTAAGAGTATGCACTCACGTTGTATTATACAGTAATACATCTAGCAGACTACAATAGCCTTCATACATTACCTTCGTCTGAAGCGGAGATCTTGTAGTCACACGTACGATCCTGCGGTCACTTTTCCTCCCCCTGCAGCTACCAAGTTGATCCCAATTTACAGATTTCGCTATTTTTTAATTGGCGGTTCGTGCCAGTGTGTAAAATTTTCTAGTGGAGGTCACTGTTAGTACGAATTTCACGACTGTCTTGGATTTACAGCGTATGGTTGAACTTTTCGAGCATTTCAATTGTTCTCTACTCCAAGAACAGTAATGTTCACTACTCCAAGAACAGTAATGTTCACAGGAAGGTCTCCACACACGCCTCTCTTCCCTCCACACACAAACACACTGGGTTTTTTTTCAGCGACATTAGTGAAGTTGTTGGATAAGCAGTGTCGTAATTAGTTCCGCTGGTGCCACTGTGGCAACTATTACCACTGGCACTAGTGATGAAAATACAATTACTAGTGCCGTTGCTGTAAGCAGCATTACTAGTACCACCGCTGTATCACCACTGGTGTCACTGCTGCAGTCAACACCACTGGTAACATTGTTGTTAAATATATAACCACCGGTGACCCTGAAGAGTACACACTCTCTGCTACACTAATGCTGGTGATCCCTCCTCTACCACCACAAACTCCAGCCTAAACAGCAGTTTAGAATCTAACCACCTGCTTAGCTTCTAACAAGAACAAGAATCAGCTCTAGTATTACAATAATAATAATTATAGTAATAATAATAATAATAATAATAATAATAATAATAATAATAATAATAATAATAATAATATCATTATTATTATTATTATTATTATTATTATTAATTATTATTATTATTATTATTATTTTCCTGCATGGGTGGAAGACGGTGTGATTAAAAAAATGAGAGGGAAGCGCTAAACCCGCATGATTATACAACGCCTGGAGAACGGGACGGAGTCGTGGGTCGACAGGAGGATTGCTCTGATTTCTTGGATCAGAAGCGAGTGGCCAGCAAGAAGGTGCAATCTCTTGACGGCGCTAAACTGCGGTGTAGGGTCGATCCACCGTCTGTGTGTGTGTCCTTCAATGCACGGAATGGTGTAGGCTCCATCCAACGTCCGCTGATCACTGCCTCTGAGCAGCCAGGTTGTTGGTGGTGTGTCACAGTTAAAACACTCCACAAGTGCCTGGGTTATTAGGTTTGAAGTCTGTAGACCACACGAAGTTCATTAAAAAGTAGGAGAAAGAGGGGAAAGTAAAGAAGGAAGAGGAGGAGGAGGAGGAGGAGGTGGAGGGGGAGGTGGAGGGGGAGGTGGAGGGGAGGGGGAGGGGGAGGGGGTGGGGAAGGAGGAGGAGGAGGCCGGGGCCGGAAATGAAGCTGGAAAGAAGTCATTGTCGTAGATTAACGTCATACTCTAAACACCCCTTCCCCTAACAACCCCCTCCCCTTCACCATCCCTCTTCCCCGTCACCCCCTCTCCCCCTCATCACCCCCTCCTATTTTTCTCCCCTCTTTCCCACCTCCTCATCTCTCACACCCTCCCTTCTCTCCCAGGACCCACCCTCGCCCACCTCCCTCGCCCACCTCCCTCGTCCCACCCTCACGAAGGGTCACCACCATCATGGGGGTCGTCTCAGAAGCTAAGTCAAGCACGACCTCGGGTCAAGCATGACCTCGGGTCAAGCACAACCTCGGGTCAAGAGCGACCTCGAGTTAGCCGCGACTTCGGTCTTACCATCCCTGAGAAGGACATCGAGAATTTGATTAAAACCAGCGTCCGGGAGGCCTGGTGTGGGACCGGGCCTCGGGGGCGCTGACTTCCCGAAAGCAGATTCCATATAAACATTCCCTCCAATCTCATTTGTGTCTCCCTCGATAACTTCTCGTAAGAGACATTGTTTTGGGAAAGCAAGGGGGCGGCTTCCTCACTTAGCACGGTGCTAGCCACCAACCATTACACAGAACACGTATCGGGAGAGGAAAAAATCGCCTCTCTACATAGTGTAGCAGTGTAGTTGACATCCCCATAAGGGCAAAAGATTTAACTTCGCGAACTTCCAGCTGAAGATTAATGCAGAGGAGCCTTCTCTTCTAGCTTCTCCTCCCTCGATGTTACGCCTTTGTAAGAGGGTGACTGCAGTAACTGTCTTTCCAAGTGAAGAGAAAGTTTACTAGCGAGAACGACCAAGATACATTGCCACTCTTGAACACGACAACAAAACGACAAGTAGGAAATGAATTTTTTTCCCTTTGAAGCTTACAGATTCACTAGCCTTGAATTCCTAGTAGAGGAATACAATATTATTATCCAAACTTTCCCCAGGCTACTCTTCATCTTCCACTTCATCAGCGATGGCCACAACACAGTCTCAACATCCAGAGATCAATAAATCCCCAGTCTAGTTTATATTACGACCTAGCTGCGAAGTAGCTAGTAAAATCCCCGTCATATTTACTTAGGTTGGGCTAAGAGTGGCTGCTACCACTAGCACCACTAGCAAGGATTTCCACTGAGAAAATCTTATCGATACTAAAGCTAGAGTATTTACGATACCATGTGAGAACTTCGTATATAGATGATCTCAATTATACAGGCATGATACATAACAATATCCGCGTGATACATAGCAATATCAACGTGATACATAGCAATATCAACGTGATACATAGCAATATCAACGTGATACATAGCAATATCAACGTGATACATAGCTATATCAACGTGATACATAGCAATATCAACGTGATACATAGCAATATCAACGTGATACATAGCAATATCAACGTGATACATAGCAATATCAACGTGATACATAGCATTATCAACGTGATACATAGCAATATCAACGTGATACATAGCAATATCAACGTGATACATAGCAATATCAACGTGATAGCAATATCAACTTGATACACAGCAATACCAACGTGATACATAGCAATATCAACGTGATACATAGCAATATCAACGTGATAGCAATATCAACGTGATACATAGCAATATCAACGTGATACATAGCAATATCAACGTGATACATAGCAATATCAACGTGATAATATCAATATCCACGACTCAACACGGGAGGATCTACACGGACATGGTTCACAGTCCTGACACAGCGGTGATCTGTCTGAACAGCAAAGCTGTACAGAACAGCGAGAGTATGAAGAACGTTTGTGATTAGGTATAGTGATCCTGCGGGCTATCAGGACAGGGCTGTCAGGCGAAACACTACGCCACACGTCTCGCCCAAACTGCACTTGTCCTTCTGCTCTATGTTTCTACGAGTTTTCCCTCACACTTTTTTGGATTCAAGCAGCTCTTGGTGAGCGAAACGTGTCATAATAAAAATTTCAGAACGTTGCAAATGTGTCTAATATATCTGTCGATAATACAAACGGTGCGCGATGTGTTGGTGGTGGAGTGTTGGAGAGGATAGCATGATCTACTGTCACTAGGAGTGTTGGTGATGGTGCGTGGGAAAGGACTCTAGTACTCACCACCACTCTCACCAACAACAACCACCACCACCCTCACCAACAATAACCACCACAACTCTCACCAACAATAACCACCACAACCCTCACCAACAACAACCACCACCACCTTCACCAACAACAACAACAACAACAACCACAACCCTCACTAACAACAACCACCACAACCCTCACCAACAATAACCACCACAACCCTCGCCAACAACAACCACCACAACCCTCACCAACAACAACCACCACCACCCTCACCAACAACAACAACAACAACAACCACAACCCTCACTAACAACAACCACCACAACCCTCACCAACAATAACCACCACAACCCTCACCAACAACAACCACCATAACCCTCACCAACAACAACCACCACCAACCCTCACCAACAACAACCACCACACCTCACCAACAACACCAAACCCTCACCAACAACACCACACAACCCTCACCAACACAACCACCACAACCCTCACCAACAACAACCACCACAACCCTCACCAACAACAACCACACTAACCCTCACCAACAACCACCACACACCCTCACCAACAACCACCACCAACCCTCACAACAACACCAACCTACCAACACAACACCACAACCTCACCAAAAACAACCACCACCCCTCACCAACAATAACCACCACTATCCCTCACCAACAACAATCACTACCCTCACCAACAACACCACCACCACCCCGTAACAACAACTACTTCACCAACAATAACCACCACCACCCTCACCAACAACAACACACCCCTCACCAACAACAACAACCACCCTCACACCAACAACAACTACACAACCCTCACCAACAACAACCACCACACCTCACCAACAACAACAACACCACCCTCACCAACAACACACAACAACCACCCTCACCAACAACACAACCACACACATCACCAACACAACAACAACCACCCTCACCAACAACACACCACCCTCACAACAACAACAACACCACCCTCACCAACAACAACAACAACAACAACACAACACCACCACAACAACCCTCACCAACAACAACAACACCACCAACAACCACCAACCCTCACCAACAACAACACAACCACCATCACCAACAACAACAACAACAACAACCACCACCCTCATCCAACAACAACAACCACCCCTCACCAACAACAACAACAACCACCCTCACCAACAACAACCAACCACCCTCCCAACCAACAACAACAACCCCTCACCACCACCACCACCCCAACACCACACCAACAACAACAACCCTCCCAACAACAACAACACAACCCTCACCAACCCAACACAACAACAACAACTACCCTCACCAACAACAACAAACAACAACAACAACCCTCACCAACAACAACAACAACAACCCTCACCACAACAACAACAACAACCCACCCTACATCAACAACAACAACAACCACCCTCACCAACAACAACAACATCAACAACAACAACACACCCTCACCAACAACAACAACAACACCCTCACCAACAACAACAACAACAACCACCCTCACCACCAACAACAACGACAACAACAACCTCACAACAACCACAACAACAACACCCACCCTCACCAACAACAACAACAACCCCTCACCAACAACACTACCACTACCGTCATCACTACTACCACCATTACTACCATCACCACCACCATTACCACTACCGTCATCACTACTACCACCATTACTACCATCACCACCACCATTACCACTACCGTCATCACTACTACCACCATTACTACCATCACCACCACCACTACCACTACCGTCATCACTACTACCACCATTACTACCGTCACCACCACCACTACCACTACCGTCATCACTACTACCACCATTACTACCATCACCACCACCACTACCACTACTGCCATCACTACTACCACCATTACTACCATCACCACCACCACTACCACTACTGCCATCACTACTACCACCATTACTACCATCACCACCATCACTACCACTACCGTTATCACTACTAACCAACACCACCGCCACTACCACTACCGTCATCACTACTAACATTATTACTACCATCACCACCACCACTACCACTACCGTCATCACTACTACCATCATTACTACAACCATCACCACCACTACTACAATCACCACCGCCACCACCATTACCACCATCACCATTACTACAATCACCACCATTAAAACCACCACCAGTACCACCATCACCACTAATACAATCACCACCATTACCACCACAACTACAACCACCATCACCACCACTACTACTAGTACTACAGCCACCACCATCGCTACTACAATCACCACCACTACAACCATCACCACCACCACCACTACTGCTTCTACAACTACCACCACCACTACTACAAACACCACAGCTACCACCACCATTACTACTACAACCGTCACTACAATCACCACCACTACCACTACAATCATCACCACCACTATCACTACAGTCACCATCATTACTACCACTACAATCACCACCACTGCAATCACCACCGCCATTACCACAACTACCAGTACAATCACCACCACCACCACTACAATCACCAGAACTAATACCACCACTACAATCACAGCCACTATAACCACCACCACTACTACTACTACCACCACTACCACTACAATCATCACCACCACTGCCACTACAATCACCACCACTACCACTACAACCACCACCACTACTACCACTACAGTCACCACCACTACAATCATAACCACCACCACTACTACCACTACAATCACCACCACTACCACTACAACCACCACCACTACTACCACTACAGTTATCACCACTACAATCATAACCACCACCACCACTGCCACTACAATCACCACCACTACCACTATAACCACCACCACTACTACCACTACAGTCACCACCACTACAATCATATCCACCACCACTACTACCACTACAATCACCACCACTACCACTACAACCACCACCACTAACACGCGTTCCATCAACTTCTTTCGTTATACACGCTCATCATATTCATCTCGTTTATAAACAAGAATCATAAGTAGATTTAATCCATTAACCGAACCAGAAAAATATAATGAAACGCGCGGATATTTACGTACAATATGTGTTGGATGTCGCCAGCTCCGTTTTCTATTCTTTAACGTCTCCCTGATGTAAATTATTCCATCTTTCAAATAAGGGGAAAAAAGATCAGTTCCTCATATTAATCTTGTATAATGGGATGTAAATTGCAGATTATAACTAAAGTCAAAAGTCAAGAGAGTAAAAAAAAATGTATATGTATGTATCTAAGCTGGAGTTTTTTGAAATAAAAAGGATATTGGATCTTCTCGATTCTCTGTCTTAAGAAAAAAATGAGTATCGGGAATATTTCTAGAGAGAGAGAGAGAATATATTTATATGTCGACATTGTCTGTCTCAGTAGTGTCTGGTAGACATTGTCTACTTTACCAGTCACTGCTAGACACCGTCTTCACCAGTCGCTGATAGACACCGTCTTCACCAGTCGCTGATAGACACTGTCGTCTTCACCAGTCACTGCTAGACACTGTCGTCTTCACCAGTCACTGCTAGACACCGTCTTCACCAGTCACTGCTAGACCCTGTCTTCACCAGTCACTGCTAGACCCTGTCTTCACCAGTCACTGCTAGACACTGTCGTCTTCACCAGTCGCTGATAGACACTGTCGTCTTCACCAGTCGCTGATAGACACTGTCGTCTTCACCAGTCACTGCTAGACACTGTCTTCTTCACCAGTCACTGCTAGACACTGTCTTCACCAGTCACTGCTAGACCCTGTCTTCACCAGTCACTGCTAGACACTGTCGTCTCCACCAGTCACTGCTAGGCACTGTCGTTTTCATCAGTCACTGCTAGACACTGTCGTTTTCACCAGTCACTTCTAGACACTGTCGTCTTCACCAATCACTGCTAGACGCTGTCGTCTTCACCAATCACTGCAAGACACTGTTGTCTTCATCAATCACTGCAAGACACTGTCGTCTTCACCAATCGCTGCAAGACACTGTCTTCACCAATCACTGCAAGACACTGTCGTCTTCACCGGTCACTGCAAGATACTGTCGTCTTCATCAATCACTGCAAGACACTGTCGTCTTCATCAATCACTGCAAGACACTGTCGTCTTCACCAATCGCTGCAAGACACTGTCGTCTTCACCAATCACTGCAAGAAACTGTCGTCTTCATCAATCACTGCAAGACACTGTCGTCTTCACCAGTCACTGCAAGACACTGTCGTCTTCACCAATCACTGCAAGACACTGTCGTCTTCACCAATCACTGCAAGACACTGTCTTCTTCACCAGCCACTTCTAGACACTCGTCTTCACCAATCACTGCTAGACACTTTCGTATTCACCAATCACTGCAAGACACTGTCGTCTTCATCAATCACTGCAAGACACTGTCGTCTTCACCAGTCACTGCAAGACACTGTCGTCTTCATCAATCACTGCAAGACACTGTCGTCTTCATCAATCACTGCAAGACACTGTCGTCTTCACCAATCACTGCAAGACACTGTCGTCTTCACCAATCACTGCAAGACACTGTCGTCTTTATCAATCACTGCAAGACACTGTCGTCTTCACCAGTCACTGCAAGACACTGTCGTCTTCACCAAGCACTGCTAGACACTGTCGTCTTCACCAATCACTGCAAGACACTGTCGTCTTCACCAGTCACTGCTAGACACTGTCGTCTTCACCAATCACTGCAAGACACTGTCGTCTTCACCACTTACTGCTAGACACTGTCGTCTTCACCAGTCACTGCTAGACACTGTCGCCTTCACCAGTCACTGCTAGACACTGTCGTTTTCACCAGTCACTGCAAGACATTGTCGTCTTCACCAATCACTGCTAGACACTGTCGTCTTCATCAATCACTGCAAGACACTGTCGTTTTCACCAATCACTGCAAGACACTGTCGTCTTCATCAATCACTGCAAGATTCTGTCGTCTTCACCAGTCACTGCAAGACACTGTCGTCTTCACCAATCACTGCTAGACACTGTCGTCTTCACGAATAACTGCAAGACACTGTCTCACTTGTAAAATTCGGATGATGAGGTTAATCCTTTTTCCACATCTTCCGATTTTTAGCTGTAATCCTGGAAAGAGAAAATATTTATGGCACTTATAAGCTAATTAATGTAGATCTTAGTCAAATTGAATGCAGAGAAATAATTACTAGTTCTGTGCAACAGAAATTTGCAGCCAAGACAAAAGTGCTCAATTATTTGAAATAAAGCTAATAGAATCCTCTGCTTTACATACAAAAGTATAAATAATAACTGAATTATTCTTTTGGTAACCGGACACCTAATCTCCATTTTCTGATATTTCTGCCTAATATTCACACCACACATTGCCCTCATACATAATATCTCCTCCTTACTACGGCATTTAAATTCTAATAACGTCATCAGTTTTATGTGTTTTTGGTTAAGCTTCATTTAGATTATGCTGCTCAGTTTTGGTCTCCATATTACTGGATGGATATAAATACGCTGGAAATTATACAAAGAAGAATGACGAAATTGACCCATTTCTCTACGAAGACAAGCTGAAGGGACACTGTACTCTCTGAAAAGGCTTAGAACTACTGGAAATATGACTGTAGTGTACACGCATGAAGATGTAAATAGAGTGTTGGAAATATCCAACCAAGTCAGGACTCGCAGCAATGGATTTAAGGTGGAGAAGCTTATATTTAGAATGGGTAAAGGGAAGTGCTAGCTTGGCAGTAGAGAAGTAGTCGTACGGGTGATGCAAACTCCCAGGTACCGTCACTCAGCTCCAGTCATTACAGCCTATAACAACTGTAGTTCATCTGCCAGTTACATCTTCCTCTGAGTTCTATACACCAGTGACGAACGTTTGAAGCCGATCAGCGGCATTGTTCTCAAGGTGCTGCACAACAATCTTGGGCGAAGACAAAATATACAAAATTCTGAGACCCATTGTAGGTATTGTCTGGCAGGGATGCTTAAGAGCCTCTTCAGGAGGGATACCTATTGAGCTCTCCAGGGGATACCTAATTCCTTCACAGGATACTTAATAACCCCTTCAGATAATGCCTAATCCTTTCATAGGAACCCCATTAATCCCTTCAGGGGATACCTAATCCCTTCATAAGGTACCTATTAACCCCTTCAGGGATACTTAATCCTTTCATAAGGTACCTATTAACCCCATTTCCCTTTTATCAAATTCTCTCCCCCATCAATTTCATTTCTCTTCCTCTTACACTTTTTCTCCTTACACCAGATACACCAACACCTGACCCTCCTAATCCTCCCCTCGCTCTAACCTCTGTATCCCCAGTTATACCTCCAACCCCCCCCCACACCTGGAAGGACTTCTTCCCCCTTCCCCAAGACAGTACCACAGTCAGATGTGTTACGAGACACGTGGAAGATTACAGGTGTGGTATACAGAACTGATGACACTGCAAGCCAGGAGTGTTTGCTGTATCCAGGATAGGTATCCCCCTGTATCTCATAACCCAGCTCCTGTATCTCAGTGGTGGTGGTTGCTGCTGTATCCAGGATAGGTATCCCCCTGTATCTCATAACCCAGCTCCTGTATCTCAGTGATGGTGGTTGCTGCTGTATCCAGGATAGGTATCCCCCTGTGTCTCATAACCCAGCTCCTGTATCTCAGTGGTGGTGGTTGCTGCTGTATCCAGGATAGGTATCCCCCTGTATCTCATAACCCAGCTCCTGTATCTCGGTGATGGTGGTTGCTGCTGTATCCAGGATAGGTATCCCCCAGTATCTCATAACCCAGCTCCTGTATCTCAGTGATGGTGGTTGCTGCTGTATCCAGGATAGGTATCCCAATGTATCTCATAACCCAGCTCCTGCATCTCAGTGGTGGTGGTTGCTGCTGCATCCAGGATAGGTATCCCCCTGTATTTCATAACCAAGCTCCTGTATCTCAGTGATGGTGGTTGCTGCTGTATCCAGGATAGGTATCCCCCTGTATCTCATAACCCAGCTCCTGTATCTCAGTGGTGGTGGTTGCTGCTGTATCCAGGATAGGTATCCCCCTGTATCTCATAACCCAGCTCCTGTATCTCAGTGGTGGTGGTTGCTGCTGTATCCAGGATAGGTATCCCCCCTGTATCTCATAACCCAGCTCCTGTATCTCAGTGGTGGTGGTTGCTGCTGTATCCAGGATAGGTATCTCCCTGTATCTCATAACCCAGCTCCTGTATCTCAGTGGTGGTGGTTGCTGCTGTATCCAGGATAGGTATCCCCCTGTATTTCATAACCCAGCTTCTGTATCTCAGTGATGGTGGTTGCTGCTGTATCCAGGATAGGTATCCCCCTGTATCTCATAACCCAGCTCCTGTATCTCAGTAGTGGTGGTTGCTGCTGTATCCAGGATAGGTATCCCCCTGTATTTCATAACCCAGCTTCTGTATCTCAGTGGTGGTGGTTGCTGCTGTATCCAGGATAGGTATCCCCCTGTATCTCATAACCCAGCTCCTGTATCTCAGTGGTGGTGGTTGCTGCTGTATCCAGGATAGGTATCCCCCTGTATTTCATAACCAAGCTCCTGTATCTCAGTGGTGGTGGTTGCTGCTGTATCCAGGATAGGTATCCCCCTGTATTTCATAACCAAGCTCCTGTATCTCATTGGTGGTGGTTGCTGCTGTATCCAGGATAGGTATCCCCCTGTATTTCATAACCAAGCTCCTGTATCTCAGTGGTGGTGGTTGCTGCTGTATCCAGGATAGGTATCCCCCTGTATTTCATAACCAAGCTCCTGTATCTCAGTGATGGTGGTTGCTGCTGTATCCAGGATAGGTATCCCCCTGTATCTCATAACCCAGCTCCTGTATCTCAGTGGTGGTGGTTGCTGCTGTATCCAGGATAGGTATCCCCCTGTATTTCATAACCAAGCTCCTGTATCTCAGTGATGGTGGTTGCTGCTGTATCCAGGATAGGTATCCCCCTGTATCTCATAACCCAGCTCCTGTATCTCAGTGGTGGTGGTTGCTGCTGTATCCAGGATAGGTATCCCCCTGTATTTCATAACCAAGCTCCTGTATCTCAGTGATGGTGGTTGCTGCTGTATCCAGGATAGGTATCCCCCTGTATCTCATAACCCAGCTCCTGTATCTCAGTGATGGTGGTTGCTGCTGTATCCAGGATAGGTATCCCCCTGTATTTCATAACCAAGCTCCTGTATCTCAGTGGTGGTGGTTGCTGCTGTATCCAGGATAGGTATCCCCCTGTATTTCATAACCAAGCTCCTGTATCTCAGTGGTGGTGGTTGCTGCTGTATCCAGGATAGGTATCCCCCAGTATCTCATAACCCAGCTCCTGTATCTCAGTGATGGTGGTTGCTGCTGTATCCAGGATAGGTATCCCCCCAGTATCTCATAACCCAGCTCCTGTATCTCAGTGGTGGTGGTTGCTGCTGTATCCAGGATAGGTATCCCCCTGTATTTCATAACCAAGCTCCTGTATCTCAGTGATGGTGGTTGCTGCTGTATCCAGGATAGGTATCCCCCTGTATCTCATAACCCAGCTCCTGTATCTCAGTGGTGGTGGTTGCTGCTGTATCCAGGATAGGTATCCCCCTGTATTTCATAACCAAGCTCCTGTATCTCAGTGGTGGTGGTTGCTGCTGTATCCAGGATAGGTATCCCCCTGTATTTCATAACCAAGCTCCTGTATCTCATTGGTGGTGGTTGCTGCTGTATCCAGGATAGGTATCCCCCTGTATTTCATAACCAAGCTCCTGTATCTCAGTGGTGGTGGTTGCTGCTGTATCCAGGATAGGTATCCCCCTGTATTTCATAACCAAGCTCCTGTATCTCAGTGATGGTGGTTGCTGCTGTATCCAGGATAGGTATCCCCCTGTATCTCATAACCCAGCTCCTGTATCTCAGTGGTGGTGGTTGCTGCTGTATCCAGGATAGGTATCCCCCTGTATTTCATAACCAAGCTCCTGTATCTCAGTGATGGTGGTTGCTGCTGTATCCAGGATAGGTATCCCCCTGTATCTCATAACCCAGCTCCTGTATCTCAGTGGTGGTGGTTGCTGCTGTATCCAGGATAGGTATCCCCCTGTATTTCATAACCAAGCTCCTGTATCTCAGTGATGGTGGTTGCTGCTGTATCCAGGATAGGTATCCCCCTGTATCTCATAACCCAGCTCCTGTATCTCAGTGATGGTGGTTGCTGCTGTATCCAGGATAGGTATCCCCCTGTATTTCATAACCAAGCTCCTGTATCTCAGTGGTGGTGGTTGCTGCTGTATCCAGGATAGGTATCCCCCTGTATTTCATAACCAAGCTCCTGTATCTCAGTGGTGGTGGTTGCTGCTGTATCCAGGATAGGTATCCCCCAGTATCTCATAACCCAGCTCCTGTATCTCAGTGATGGTGGTTGCTGCTGTATCCAGGATAGGTATCCCCCCAGTATCTCATAACCCAGCTCCTGTATCTCAGTGGTGGTGGTTGCTGCTGTATCCAGGATAGGTATCCCCCTGTATTTCATAACCAAGCTCCTGTATCTCAGTGATGGTGGTTGCTGCTGTATCCAGGATAGGTATCCCCCTGTATCTCATAACCCAGCTCCTGTATCTCAGTGGTGGTGGTTGCTGCTGTATCCAGGATAGGTATCCCCCTGTATCTCATAACCCAGCTCCTGTATCTCAGTGATGGTGGTTGCTGCTGTATCCAGGATAGGTATCCCCCTGTATTTCATAACCAAGCTCCTGTATCTCAGTGGTGGTGGTTGCTGCTGTATCCAGGATAGGTATCCCCCTGTATTTCATAACCAAGCTCCTGTATCTCAGTGGTGGTGGTTGCTGCTGTATCCAGGATAGGTATCCCCCTGTATTTCATAACCCAGCTCCTGTATCTCAGTGGTGGTGGTTGCTGCTGTATCCAGGATAGGTATCCCCCTGTATCTCATAACCCAGCTCCTGTATCTCAGTGATGGCGGATGAAACTAGTCAAGTGAGTTACTGCTAAAACCTCAGTATCTCAATTTTTTTACTAAAATTAGCAGTTTAGCATCTACTGTGTTTAACCCTTAAACTGTCCAAACTTAGATCTACGTTTTTTCAACATTTGAAAGTATGTAAAAAAAGTAGATCTTTTTTTTTTACATTTGAAAACGTGTAAAAAAAACTTTGATCTACGTTTTTTTTGTTATATTTGAAAAAAATAAAAAAAAACGTAGATCTACTTTTGGAGCGCTACGCTTGTGAACGTGATCTGTTTGGACAGTTTAAGGGTTAAGTACAACTTAATGTTTCCTATTGGCAGGATATACGTGAGTGTTGCCATTTAAGTAGGATATAAGTGTTACAATTTTCCTCTCAGCAGGATATATCAGTGTTACAGGTTCCTCTCAGCAAGATATGTCAGTGTTACAGGTTCCTCTCAGCAAGATATGTCAGTGTTACAGGTTCCTCTCAGCAAGATATGTCAGTGTTACAGGTTCCTCTCAGCAAGATATGTCAGTGTTACAGGTTCCTCTCAGCAAGATATGTCAGTGTTACAGGTTCCTCTCAGCAAGATATGTCAGTGTTACAGGTTCCTCTCAGCAAGATATGTCAGTGTTACAGGTTCCTCTCAGCAAGATATGTCAGTGTTACAGGTTCCTCTCAGCAAGATATGTCAGTGTTACAGGTTCCTCTCAGCAAGATATGTCAGTGTTACAGGTTCCTCTCAGCAAGATATGTCAGTGTTACAGGTTCCTCTCAGCAAGATATGTCAGTGTTACAGGTTCCTCTCAGCAAGATATGTCAGTGTTACAGGTTCCTCTCAGCAAGATATGTCAGTGTTACAGGTTCCTCTCAGCAAGATATGTCAGTGTTACAGGTTCCTCTCAGCAAGATATGTCAGTGTTACAGGTTCCTCTCAGCAAGATATGTCAGTGTTACAGGTTCCTCTCAGCAAGATATGTCAGTGTTACAGGTTCCTCTCAGCAAGATATCTCAGTGTTACAGGTTCCTCTCAGCAAGATATGTCAGTGTTACAGGTTCCTCTCAGCAAGATATGTCAGTGTTACAGGTTCCTCTCAGCAAGATATGTCAGTGTTACAGGTTCCTCTCAGCAAGATATGTCAGTGTTACAGGTTCCTCTCAGCAAGATATGTCAGTGTTACAGGTTCCTCTCAGCAAGATATGTCAGTGTTACAGGTTCCTCTCAGCAAGATATGTCAGTGTCATAGGTTCCTCTCAGCAAGATATGTCAGTGTTACAGGTTCCTCTCAGCAAGATATGTCAGTGTTACAGGTTCCTCTCAGCAAGATATGTCAGTGTTACAGGTTCCTCTCAGCAAGATATGTCAGTGTTACAGGTTCCTCTCAGCAAGATATGTCAGTGTTACAGGTTCCTCTCAGCAAGATATGTCAGTGTTACAGGTTCCTCTCAGCAAGATATGTCAGTGTTACAGGTTCCTCTCAGCAAGATATGTCAGTGTTACAGGTTCCTCTCAGCAAGATATGTCAGTGTTACAGGTTCCACTCAGCAAGATATGTCAGTGTTACAGGTTCCTCTCAGCAAGATATGTCAGTGTTACAGGTTCCTCTCAGCAAGATATGTCAGTGTTACAGGTTCCTCTCAGCAAGATATGTCAGTGTCATAGGTTCCTCTCAGCAAGATATGTCAGTGTTACAGGTTCCTCTCAGCAAGATATGTCAGTGTCATAGGTTCCTCTCAGCAAGATATGTCAGTGTTACAGGTTCCTCTCAGCATGATATGTCAGTGTTACAGGTTACTCTCAGCAAGATATGTCAGTGTTACAGGTTCCTCTCAGCAAGATATGTCAGTGTTACAGGTTCCTCTCAGCAAGATATGTCAGTGTTACAGGTTCCTCTCAGCAAGATATGTCAGTGTTACAGGTTCCTCTCAGCAAGATATGTCAGTGTTACAGGTTCCTCTCAGCAAGATATGTCAGTATTACAGTTCCTCTCAGCAAGATATGTCAGTGTTACAGGTTCCTCTCAGCAAGATATGTCAGTGTTACAGGTTCCTCTCAGCAAGATATGTCAGTGTTACAGGTTCCTCTCAGCAAGATATGTCAGTGTTACAGGTTCCTCTCAGCAAGATATGTCAGTGTTACAGGTTCCTCTCAGCAAGATATGTCAGTGTTACAGGTTCCTCTCAGCAAGATATGTCAGTGTTACAGGTTCCTCTCAGCAAGATATGTCAGTGTTACAGGTTCCTCTCAACAAGATATGTCAGTGTTACAGGTTCCTCTCAACAAGATATGTCAGTGTTACAGGTTCCTCTCAGCAAGATATGTCAGTGTTACAGGTTCCTCTCAGCAAGATATGTCAGTGTTACAGGTTCCTCTCAACAAGATATGTCAGTGTTACAGGTTCCTCTCAGCAAGATATGTCAGTGTTACAGATCTGAAGCTGAACACGTGAATCATTTTTAAATCAACACCAAGAAACCACAACATTCTTTTCGATCATAAAATTTACAAATCGTCACCTACACAGACCAACAGCAGCTCAAACTTTCCTTTGAGTGAGGTGCACCCGGGATTAAAAAAAAAATCCGAAGTCGAGCAGAAGAGGCTTTTTCAAGTTATCACACGAGATCTTTGAAGAAAATTAAAATGGAAAAAAAACTTGACAACCCAAATGAGATACCTGATAACAACTGTGATAATGATAAGAATAGCAGGAGGAAACTCGGATATAGTGACCACAGGGAGGGCGAAGTTCACTGTAATAAGTAATGCGATATTCCCTTGGGGGTATTACATGGTAAGGAGAGGAGAAAAAGAAGAGGCAGGGGGGATGAAAATACTGATCATAGATATGTTGAGTTTAGATGAGATGAATAACCTCTGTGGTGGAGAATTCGGAGACTAAGCAACAAGGACAATCAAAACAGGAGTATGAAAAGTAAAAGCATTTGTTTACAGCCCTTGAAACAGGACACAAGACAACCTAGCGAGGAGCATGAGAAGAAAAACCGGATAGTACAATCCTGGAAGAAACAGCAGAGCAAAGAGAACAAAGACAAACCTTATCACTGGAGGTGAAATTCACCCAGGAAATAAGTAGGAGAGCTGGGAATATCCCAGAGGATCGAAAAGGCTAGAAAAAGAAGCTGGAGGAGGTAGTAATAAGGGACCTTCATGAGCCAACGTGTTGAAGACACTACGAGGCTCGAGGGAAGAACAAACCAGCACGACTGGATCTGATCTTTCCCCAAAGTGAAGCAGACATAAAGACAATAGGATACGATAAATATAGTGGAGCCAGTGATTATATGTGACTATTCTCTGACTAAATCCTGAGAAATGTATGAAATATCAGATTTGTAAGAAAGGTAATTACCCAATATGATAACTAAAAGAAATTCAGTGGGAAAGAAAAATCGAAGGAAAGCAGTAGACGAGAAGACAGAGACAACACTGATGTCAGGATGCCACAGACAGATTTGTAACAGTAAGGAAGAAAGGAAGGAAGGAATGAGGGAAGTGTCAAGGGGTTAGAGGGGGGGGGGAAGAGTCGGTTGGAAGAGGGGTAACGGGGAGAGGGAGTGTTAGAGGTGGGGTGGAAAGGGGTTTTGGGGAGGGGGTAGACCGAGGGAAGGGTTAGGGCAAGGGAGGAGTAGCGGGGGGGGAGGGAGGGGAAGGCTGGCAGAGAGGTAATCAATATGTCGGACTCAGCTTGGTGATTGTGGACCAAATGAATATTCATGGAGCAGGCTTGTTCGAGTTACTAACGACTTTTGCCGAGCTTCGGCGCGGTTTCGGCGCGTTTCGGCCAGGACCCGCCCGGCTCTCGGCGGCTTTCGAACCCTCCCCGGAGGCTTCCGAAGTCGGCTTCACGGACACTTCGAGCGCCGAAAAGACCCGGTGAGTCCCGCCCCGTGTTAAACGGACCAACCTCCCCTGGGTGAGAACGCCTGTGAGAGAGTAGGAACGAGAGGAGGGTGAACGTAAGGAGGACGTTCCTCGAGCGATCCAAAGGCCACCCGCTGATTAAAACGGTGGATTTGCGTTGGTCTCTGGCCGTACAGAATGCCGCCACTACCGCCACCACTGTCCTCCAAAACTGACAAAATCGTGATCAGCACTGCGATGCCTTATTTCACACCTGTGCCTTTATTATTCCACACCTGCGTCTTGATTCCACACCTGCGTCTTGATTATTCTACACCTGCGTCTTGATTCCACACCTGTCTTGATTATTCTACACCTGCGTCTTGATTATTCTACACCTGCATCTTGATTATTCTACACCTGCGTCTTGATTATTCTACACCTGCGTCTTGATTCCACACCTGCATCTTGATTATTCTACACCTGCGTCTTGATTCCACACCTGCATCTTGATTATTCTACACCTGCGTCTTGATTATTCTACACCTGCGTCTTGATTATTCTACACCTGCGTCTTGATTCCACACCTGCATCTTGATTATTCTACACCTGCATCTTGATTCCACACCTGCATCTTGATTATTCCACACCTGCGTCTTGATTATTCTACACCTGCGTCTTGATTATTCTACACCTGCATCTTGATTCCACACCTGCATCTTGATTATTCCACACCTGCGTCTTGATTATTCTACACCTGCGTCTTGATTATTGTACACCTGCTTCTTGATTCCACACCTGCATCTTGATTATTCCACACCTGCGTCTTTATTCTCATTTTACCTAGTACTCACTTTTTTATCCTCTTTCTCTTTGCGTTCTCTCACTTGAGAGAGAGAGAGAGAGAGAGAGAGAGAGAGAGAGAGAGAGAGAGAGAGAGAGAGAGAGAGAGAGAGAGAGAGAGAGAGAGAGAGAGAGAAAAGAGTATTGGTATGTCACAATACAGTATTTTTCCCCTTTTCAGAGGGGGGAAAGAGGGCACGGATGGTGGGGGTGAGGAGGGAAGGGTGGGGATGGGGAGGGAGAAGAAGGGAGGGGGGTTAATGAGGATGATACAGCCGCATGTAATGATCAATTAACAAGGTGGGAGAGGGGGGCGTTGGGGGAGATAGGGAGAGGTTGGGATGTGGGGAGGGGTGGGGAAGAAGAGGGGAGGGGTGGGGGGAATATAGAGAGCAGCTGTGCTTCCACGTTACCTAGGCTTATTTCTTGCCTTAATTGGACCCCGCAGTCTAATAGCCCTAACTACGTGTGTACTCTATCAGACTTAAGAATTGTGTGTATGTGTGTGTGTGTGTGTGTGTGTGTGTGTGTGTGCATGGGTCCCACTGGGACCCATGCTAACCTCCCTATGGTGTATAACTGAGAGTACAATGGGAGTACATGGGAGTAAATGAGAGTACATGGGAGTACATGGGAGTACATGAGAGTACATGGGCGAGACATATCAGAGGACTATCTACTTCTTTCTAAATTAAAGACTGCTGTGTACTAGATGGACGTATGAGTCAAGATAGTAAAACAGAAGGCTCTCTCCCAATCCTCCACTCCCTCCGGTCACTGACAGAATGGAAATAAACGAAATATTTAACTATATCGTATTGTCAAAATTTAATGGAATTTAGAGATGAGATGGAAACTGGCGGAAGACAACGGTTACAACTACCTCCACATAATTAGTACTGTTACTATCCGAAGCTACTCGTGTTGCTCCACTACCCCTGTGCTTGTACCAGTGGATCTACTTCCGGTGTTGCCACTGGTAAAGTGCTGGTGTACCACTGTTAGGGCTACCATAACAACCACTGTTAAATCTTTTAGCACTGAATGCATTATTATTAACGTGTTTGGGTCGTCAACGTAATGCCCTAATATGCTTGAAATCAGGAATCCAGCGTAGTATCTATTTCGAGCCTGGTCACCGACCGGGCCGCGGGGGCGTTGACCCCCTAAACCCTCTCCAGGTATATTCGCAGAGTGCTCTGTCCAGCTGGTTCTTAAGTGACTGTGTTGTATTCACGCTTACAACTTCAGCGGTTAGTTTGTTCTGTTCTTCTGTGAGTCTTCTCGCAGAAAGAAGAAAACTTGGCCACGTTTGTGTGGCATCTTCTACCTCGAAGTTTCTTTCTCTTCTTTTGAAGTTATGGACTCATTCTGTACTTCAAATAGTTCTTCGTGTTTGAGTGTGTCAAAGCCATGCAATATGTGGAGTGTATGGCTCTTTCTCTGGCCACACATTGCTGTGTGACCCTGTCTCTGGCCACACACTACTGTGTGACCTTGTATCCGACCACACACTACTGTGTGACCCTGTCTCTGGCCACACACTACTGTGTGACCCTGTATCCGGCCACACACTACTGTGTGACCTTGTATCCGACCACACACTACTGTGTGACCCTGTCTCTGGCCACACACTACTGTGTGACCCTGTATCCGGCCACACACTACTGTGTGCCCTTGTATCCGACCAAAACCACTACTGTGTGACCCTGCCCTCTGGCCACACACTACTGTGTGACCCTGTATCCGGCCACACACTACTGTGTGACCTTGTATCCGACCACACACTACTGTGTGACCCTGTATCCGGCCACACACTACTGTGTGACCTTGTATCCGACCACACACTACTGTGTGACCCTGTATCCGGCCACACACTACTGTGTGACCCTGTATCCGGCCACACACTACCTGTGTGACCTTGTATCCGACCACCACACTGTGTGACCCTGTATCCGGCCACACACTACTGTGTGGCCTGTATCCGGCCACACACTACTGTGTGGCCCTGTATCCGGCCACACACTACTGTGTGGCCCTGTATCCGGCCACACACTACTGTGTGGCCCTGTATCCGGCCACACACTACTGTGTGGCCCTGTATCCGGCCACACACTACTGTGTGGCCCTGTATCCGGCCACACACTTTGCATATTGTGTAACTGAGACCACCAAACACACTGAGCTGGAAGGTGGTACCGGCTGTCTAGTCTTGTGCAGTTCTATTCAACTCCCCTATTCTCCGATCAACATGTTCCTCTCTTCCTTACCTCCACTCTATTTTGCTCTCTCTCTCCCTTACAAATTCCTCTTTCCACCATCTCTCTCTCTCTCTCCCCTCTCTCTCTCTCTCTCCTCTCTCTCTTTCTCTCTCTCTCTCTCGCCTCTCTCTCTCTCTCCCTCTCCCCTCTCTCTCACACACACACACACAAATTCCTCTTTCCACCATCCTCTCCTCTCTCTTCTCTCTCTTCCTCTCCTCTCTCACACACACACACACAAATTCCTCTTTCCACCATCCTCTCTCTCTCTCTCTCTCTCTCCCCTCTCACACACAAAACAAAACACACACAAATTCCTCTTTCCACCATCCCTCTCCTCTCTCTCTCTCTCTCTCTCTCTCTCTCTTTCACACACAATTCCTCTTCCACCATCCTCCCCTCTCCTTCTCCCCTCTCTCTCTCTCTCTTCTTTTTTCTCTCTCTCCCCCTCTCTCTTCTCTCTCCTTCTCTCTCACCCCTCTCTCCTCTCTCTCTCTCTCTCTCTCTCTCTCTTCACTCTCCCCTCTCTCTCCTCTCTCTCATCTCCTCCCCACTCTCTCTCTCTCTTCTCTCTCACCTTTTCTCTCTCTCCTCTCTCTCTCTCTCTCACACACCACACACAATTCCCTTTCCACCATCCTCTCCTCTCTCTCTCTCTCTCACCCCCTCTCTCTCCCCACACACACACACACACAAATTCCTCTTCCACCTCCCTCTCTCCTCCCCTCCCCTCTCTCCCCTCTCCTCTCCTCTCTCTCCTCTCTCTCCTCTCTCCTCTCCTTTTCTCTCTCTCCTCTCTTTCTTTTTTTCTCTCTCTCTCTCTCCCCTCTTCTCTCTCTCTCTCTCACAAAACACACACAAATTCCTCTTTCCCCTCCTCTTCTCTTCTCTCTCTCTCTCTCTTCTCCTCTCTCCTCTCTCTCCCCACACACACACAAATTCCTCTTTTTCCCCCCAAACCTCTCTCTCTCTCTCTCTCTCCCCTCTCTCTCTCTCCTCTCTCTCTCTCTCTCTCTCCTCTCCCCTCTCTCTCTCTCTCTTTTTTTTTTTTCTCTCTCTCTCACTCTCTCCCCTCATCTCCTTTCCCCTCCTCTCTCTCTCTCTCTCTCTCTCACACACACCCCACACAAATTCCCTTTCACCAAACCTCTCTCTCTCTCTCCTCTTCCTCCTCTCTCCTCTCTCTCTCTCTTTCTTCTCTCTCTCTCTCTCTCTCTATTTTTTCTCCTCTCTCTCTCTCTCTTCTCTTCTCTCTCTCCTCTCACTCTCTTCTCTCTCTCTCTCTCTTCCACACACCACAATCCTCTTCACCATTTCCCCTCTCTCTCTTCTTCTCTCTCTCTCTCTCTCTCACACACACAAATTCCTCTTTCCACCATCCCTCCTCTTCTTTCCTCCTCTCTCTCTCCTCTCTTCTCTCTCTCTCTCTCTCTTTCTTTCCCTTTTTTCTTTCTCTCCTTCTCCTCTCTCTATCTCCTCCCTTTTCTCTCTCTCCTCTTCTCTCTCTCTCTCTCAACACACAACACAAATTCTCTTTCCACCATCCTCTCTCTCTCTCTCTCTCTCTTCTCTCTCTTTTTTTTTCTCTTCTCTCTTCTCTCTCTTCTCTCTCTCTCTCTCTCTCTCTTCTCCTCTCTCTCTCTCTCTCTCTCACACACACACACACAAATTCCTCTTTCCACCATCCTCTCTCTCTCTCCCCTCTCTCTCTCTTTTCTCTAGTGAGCAATTTTTTTACCTTGAACAAGGTAATCCACTCTGGCTGATGGTTCCCCTAACCTCTCCTCACTTTCGGGAATTAGTGAACTTTAATTATTCCAAGTTTCCGAAGGAAGGTGAAAGGAGGGAAGGGGGGAAGAAAGGGATAAAGGAGAGGGGAGGAGGGGGGAAGGAAGGGGGAGGGGGGAGGGGGAGGGGGAGGGTGGGGAGGGGAGGATGGGGGGGAGGGGGAGGAGGGGGAGGAGGAGGAGGAGGAGGGAGGAGGAGGAGGAGGAGAAGGGGATGAGGAGGAGGAGGAGGAGGAGGAGGAGAAGGAGGAGGAGGAGGAGGTGGAGGGGGAGGAGGAGGAGGGGAAGGAGGAGGAGGAGGGGGACGAGGAGGAGGAGGAGGAGGGGGAGGAGGAGGAGGAGGAGGAGTAGAAGGAGGAGAAGGAGGAGGAGGAGGGGCAGGAGGAGGAGGAGGGGGGAGGTTGAAGAAGGGGGACAAAAAGGGGGACAAAGTGCAGCGTGAATTTAGGTAAAAATAAAGGAGAGGAAAACCATGTTAAGGTAAATTTAAGGAAAAGGGGAAAGGGGAGAAAAAAAGGGAACACAAGGGCTAGATAGGGAAGGGGGAGAGAAAGGGGGAAAATAGGAAGATAATAATGTGTGTACTGATTCCAGCCCTCTTAATTATCAACCTTGGTGATGCTTCTCTGTATCTTGAATGTCGTGGTCATATCTCCTCTGAGTATTTTGCATGTTGTGATTAAGTCTCTTCTGAGTATCTTATATGTCGTGATCATATCTCTTCTGAGACATAATACAAAGTCGTGCAATTTGGCTGTTTCAGTGTGTCTTACTGACTCTGGTCTCTGACCTCAGAGACCAGAGACCAAAGTCCTGGATTACCAACAGAAACCGTACTGTCTTCAAGAGGGAACTGCACAAGTTCCTCAAGTCAGTTCCTGACCAGCCGGGCTGTGGTTCATACGTCTGAACGCGTGCAGCCAGTATTAACAGCCAGGTTGATCAGTACTTGATGCACCAGCAGGCCTGGCCTGGGACCGACCCGAGGGAGCGTTCATCTCCTATTTTTCATTTTTAGGTAACTAAATTTTGTCTCTGATTAGATCGTTCATAAATATGACAAGTGAAAACGATATTAAATAGAGTGTTTGTACTCAACTAGTTGTGGTTGCACGGGTCGAGTCACAGCTTCTGGCCCCGCCTCTTCACTGGTCGCTACTAGGTTACTCTCCCTGACCCGTGAGCTTTATCATACCTCTTCTTAAAGCTATGCATGGATCCTGCCTCCACTACATCACTTCCCAGACTATTCCACTTCCTGACAACTCTCTGACTTAAGAAATACTCCCTAACATCCCTCTGATTCATCTGAGTCTTCAATTTCCAACTGTGACCCCTTGTTGCTGTGTCCAATCTAAGGAACATCCAGTCTCTGTCCACATTGTCAATTCCTCTCAGTATTTTGTAAGTCGTTATCATATCCCCCCTATCTCTCCTGTTCTCCAGTGTCGTCAGGTCGATTTCCTTTAACCTCTCCTCGTACGACATACCCCTTAGCTCCGAGACTAGTTTTGTTGCAAACCTTTGCATTTTCTCTAGTTTCTTTACGTGCTTGGCTAGGTGTGGGTTCCAGACTGGTGCCGCATACTCCAATATGGGCCTAACGTACACGGTGTACAGGGTCCTGAACGATTCCTTATTAAGATGTCGGAATGCTGTTCTGAGGTTTGCTAGGCGCCCATCTTCTGCAGCAGTTATTTGGTTGATGTGCGCCTCAGGTTTGTAGTCTCTGGCCCCCTAGACTGTACTCCGTCTGCGGTCTTCTTTGCCGTTACACAATCTTCATGACTTTGCACTTGGTGGGGTTGAACCCCAGGAGCCAGTTGCTGGACCAGGCCTGCAGCCTGTACCCAGATCCCTTTGTAGTTCTGCCTGGTCCTCGTCCAATTGAATTTTTCTCATCAACTTCACATCATCTGCAAACAGGGACACTTCGAAGTCTATTCCTTCTGTCATGTCGTTCACAAATACCAGAAACAGCACCAGTCCTAGGACTGACCCCTGTGGAATCCCGCTCGTCACAGGTGCCCACTCTGACACCTTCGCAAATACCATGACCCACTGTTGTCTTCCTGACAGGTATTCCCTGATCCATTGCAGTGCCTTCCCTGTTATCCCTGCCTGGTCCTCCAGCTTTTTCACTAATATCTTGAATGGAACTATGTCAAACGCCTTCTTATAGTCCAAGAATATGCAATCTACCCACCCCTCTCTCTCTTGACTTACTGCTGTCATCCTGTCATAGAGCTCCAGTAGGTATGTGACACAGGATTTCTCGTCCCTGAAACCGTGCTGGTTGTCGTTGATAAGCTCATTCCTTTCTAGGTGTTCCACCACTCTTCTCCAGATAATCTTCTCCAAGACTTTGCATACTGTACATGTCAGTGACACTGGTCTGTAGTTTAATGCTTCATAAATGTCGCCTTTTTTAAAAATTGGGACTACATTTACTGTCTTCCATACCTCAGGGAGTCGCCCTGTCTGGATAGATGTGTTAAGGATTGTTTGTTAGGGATACACGTAGCACCTCTGCTCCCTCTCTCAGGACCCATGGAGAGGTGTTATCCGGCCCCATCGCCTTTGAGGTATCCAGCTCACTCAGAAGCCTCTTCACTTCTTCCTCTGTTGTGTGTATTGTGTTTAACAGTTGATTTGTGTGTGTGTGTGTGTGTGTGTGTGTGTGTGTGTGTGTGTGTGTGTGTGTGTGGGGTGTGGGTGTGTGTGTGTGTGTGTGTGTGTGGTGTGTGTGTGTGTGTGTGTGTGTGTGGTGTGTGTGGGTGTGTGCGGGGGAAGGGGTTTCGAGTCACAGTTCTGTTCTTCCCTCTTAAGATGGATATTGCTGCTGGTTTCTGGCCTGTTAGAATCCTTCGTACCTGCTCTTGAAACTGTGTAAGGAATCTGCTTCCATTATGTGGCGAGGACAAGACAGCAACAATATCTGCTATAATTAACAACACCTTCGTTTGTTTACTGCTGTGATGAAGCACCTGCTGTCCATCAACCAGACTACATGGCGAGAACCATGATTACTGCAGCACCAGCAGCAGCACCTGCAGCAGCACCAGTAGTAGCACCAGCACTAACACCAGTAGCAGCACCAGCACCAACACCAGTAGCAGCACCAACACCAACACCAGTAGCAGCACCAGCACCAACACCAGTAGCAGCACCAGCACTAACACCAGTAGTAGCACCAGCACCAACACCAGTAGTAGCACCAGCACCAACACCAGTAGCAGCACCAGCACCAACACCAGTACTAGCACCAGCACCAACACCAGTAGTAGCACCAGCACCAACACCAGTAGTAGCACCAGCACCAACACCAGTAGTAGCACCAGCACCAACACCAGTAGTAGCACCAGCACCAACACCAGTAGCAGCACCAGCACCAACACCAGTAGTAGCACCAGCACCAACACCAGTGCAGCACCAACACAAACCCAGTTGTAGCACCCAGCACCCAACACCAGTAGTAGCACCAGCACCAACACCAGTAGCAGCACCAGCACCAACACCAGTAGTAGCACCAGCACAAACACCAGTAGTAGCACCAACACCAACACCAGTAGCAGCACCAGCACCAACACCAGTAGTAGCACCAGCACCAACACCAGTAGTAGCACCAGCACAAACACCAGTAGTAGCACCAGCACAAACACCAGTAGTAGCACCAGCACCAGTAGTAGCACCAACACCAGTAGTAGCACCAGCACCAACACCAGTAGTAGCACCAGCACCAACACCAGTAGTAGCCCAACACCAACACCAGTAGCAGCACCAGCACCAACCCAGTAGTAGCACCCCAGCACCAACACCAGTAGTAGCACCAACACCAACACCAGTAGCAGCACCAGCACCAACACCAGTAGTAGCACCAGCACCAACACCAGTAGTAGCACCAGCACAAACACCAGTAGTAGCACCAGCACAAACACCAGTAGTAGCACCAGCACCAGCACCAGTAGTAGCACCAACACCAACACCAGTAGTAGCACCCGCACCAACACCAGTTAGTAGCACCAGCACCAACACAGTAGTAGCACCGCACAAACACCAGTAGTAGCACCAGCACCAATCACAGTAGTAGCACCAGCAACAACACCGTAGTAGCACCAGCACCAACACAGTAGCGCACCAGCACCAACACCAGTAAGCGGCACCCCGCACCAACACCCGTAGTAGCACCAGCACCAACACCAGTAGCAGCACCAGCACCAACACCAGTAGTAGCACCAGCACCAACACCAGTAGCAGCACCAGCACCAACACCAGTAGTAGCACCAACACCAACACCAGTAGTAGCACCAGCACCAACACCAGTAACAGCACCAGCACCAACACCAGTAGCAGCACCAGCACCAACACCAGTAGTAGCACCAGCACCAACACCAGTAGTAGCACCAGCGCCATCACCAGTAGCAGCACCAGCACCCCAAAACCAGTAGTTAGCACCAGCACCAAAACCAGTAGTCACCAGCACCAACACCAGTAGTAGCACCAGCACCAACACCAGTAGCAGCACCAGCACCAACACCAGTAGTAGCACCAGCACCAACACCAGTAGTAGCACCAGCACCCAAAACCAGTAGCAAACACCAGCACCAACACCAGTAGTGCACCAGCACCAAAAACCAGTGTAGCAAAAAGCCAACACAGTGTAGCACCAGCACCATCACCAGTAGTAGCACCCGCACCAAACACCAGTAGTAGCACCAGCACCAACCCAGTAGTAGCACAAGCACCAACACCCGTAGTAGCACCGCACCAAAAACCAGTAGTACCACCGCACCAACACCGTAGTAGCACCGCACCCAAAACCAGTAGTAGCACCAGACCAAAACCAGTAGTTTGCACCAGCACAAACACCAGTAGCAGCACCAGCACCAACACCAGTAGCGCACCCGCCCAGCACCAACACCCCGTAGCGCACCGCACCAACACCAGTAGTAGCACCAGCACCAACACCAGTAGTAGCACCAGCACCAACACCAGTAGTAGCACCAGCACCAACACCAGTAGTAGCACCAGCACCAACACCAGTAGTAGCAGCAGCACCAACACCAGTAGCAGCACCAGCACCAACACCAGTAGTAGCACCAGCACCAACACCAGTAGTAGCAGTAGCGCCAGCACCAGCACCAGCACCAGCAGTAGCAGCAGCACCAGCAGCACCAGCACCAGCAGTAGCATCAGCAGTAACACCAGCACCAGCAGTAGCAGCAGCAGCACCAGCAACTGCAGTAGCACCAGCAGTAGCACCAGCACCAGCACCAGCAGTAGCAGCACCAGCACTAGCACCAGCACCAGCAGCAGCACCAGCAGTAGCACCAGCACCAGCAGTAACACCAGCAGCACCAGCAGTAGCACCAGCAGCAGCACCAGCAGTAGCACCAGCACCAGCAGTAGCAGCACCAGCACTAGGAGTAGCACCAGCAGCAGCAGCAGCAGCAGCAACAGCACCAGCACCAGCAGTAGCAGCAGCAGCAGCAGCAGCAGCAGCAGCAGCAGCAGCAGCAGCAGCAGCAGCAGCACCAGCAGCACCAGCACCAGCACAAGCAGTAGCAGCAGCAACACCAACACCAGCAGCAGCAGCAACAGCAGCAGCAGCAGCACCAACACCAGCAGCAGCAGCAGCAGTACCAACACCAGCAGCACCAGCAGCACCAGCACCAGCACAAGCAGTAGCAGCAGCAACACCAACACCAGCAGCAGCAGCAACAGCAGCAGCAGCAACAGCAGCAGCAGCAACACCAACACCAGCTGCAGCAGCAACAGCAGCAGCAGCAGCACCAACACCAGCAGCAGCAGCAGCAGTACCAACACCAGCAGCACCAGCAGCACCAGCACCAGCACAAGCAGTAGCAGCAGCAACACCAACACCAGCAGCAGCAGCAACAGCAGCAGCAGCAACAGCAGCAGCAGCAACACTAACACCAGCAGCAGCAGCAACAGCAGCAGCAGCAACACCAACACCAGCTGCAGCAGCAGCAGTACCAACACCAGCAGCAGCAGCAGCAGCACCATCATTAGCAGCAGCACCACCACCACCACCAACAGCAGCAGCAGCAGCAACAGCAGCAGCAGCAGCAGCAGCAGCAGCAGCACCAACACCAGCAGAAGGAGCACCAACACCAACAGCAGCAGCAGCAGCAGCAGCAGCAGCAGCACCAACACCAGCAGAAGCAGCACCAGCACCAGCAGCAGCACCACCACCACCACAACCAACAGCAGCACCAGCACCAGCAGCAACAGCAGCAGAACCACCACCACCAGCAACAGCACCAGCAGCACCAGCTTCAGCAGCAGCAGCTTCAGCAGCACCAGCACCAGCAGCAACAGCAGCAGCACCACCACCACCAGCATCAGCACCAGCACCACCAGCAGCACCTGCACCAGCATCAGCAGCACCAGCAGCAGTAGCAGCATCAGTATCATCATCATCATCATCATCATCATCATCATCATCATCATCATCATCAGCAGCAGCAGCAGCAGCAGCAGCAGCAGCGGCAGCAGTACCAACACCAGCAGCAGCAGCAGCAGCCCCAGCGCTAGCAGCAGCAGCACCACCAGAACGAGTAGCAGCACCAGCAGCACCAGCAGCACCAGTAGCAGCAGCACCAGCAGCAACAGCAGCAGTAGCAGCAGCAGCAGCAGCAGCAGCAGTACCAACACCAGCAGCAGCAGCAGCAGCCCCAGCGCTAGCAGCAGCAGCACCACCAGAACGAGTAGCAGCACCAGCAGCACCAGCAGCACCAGTAGCAGCAGCACCAGCAGCAACAGCAGCATCAACAGCAGCAGCAGCAGCAGCAGCAGCAGCAGCATTACCAACACCAGCAGCAGCAGCAGCAGCCCCAGCGCTAGCAGCAGCAGCACCACCAGAACGAGTAGCAGCAGCAGCAGCACCAGCAGCACCAGCACCAGCAGCAACAGCAGCAGCAGCAGCAGCAGCAGCAGCAGCAGCAGCAGCAGCAGCAACAGCAGCACCAGCAGCAACAGCACCAGCAGCACCATTTTCCCTCCTATCAGCTCTGAGTCGACCTGAAGTCTACCTGAAGTGTACCTCGAGTCTACCTAGAATCTACCTGGAGTGTACCCGGAGTCTACCTAAAATGTACCTGGAATCTACTTTAAGTCTACCTGGAGCTTACCTGTAGGCTGTTTCGGGAAACCTGTTAATTTTTTTTTGCAGGATTACAGATTTTTTCTGTCTCATAAACACGTAAGATTGACAGGTAAATCTTCCAGTCTTCCAGTTATTACTTTTCCTACTTAGGAGGCCTGGTCTGAGACCAGACCGTAATCCACACAATACACACAACCAGAACACACACTCAAACCAACTACCAATACCACCACTACCATCATACCGTCATAACCCCCCCCACACTACACCACTACCACACATGACTACCACCACAGAACCACAGTCATAACCACCACTACATGTAGCCACCACACAACCTGGCAGCAACGAAGTAACTAGCGAGGCCATTACGAGAGAGCGTCGTAATTTGAGGTGGTGGTGGCGGCGGGCGTCTGTGAGAAATCGTGGAAGGTCCCTTGAGAAGATCAAAGGTCTTAGACCAGCTTGTGGTGTTTGTCAGAGTGCTGAAACCAAATCCGCCCTGATTGTCCCCCAGGCCACATGGGACCTGCTTCCAGGGGCCTCACACGCGCCTGCAGCAGCAGCAGTAGTAGCAGTATCATATATGGGAGTAGGAACTGCCAGCCTCCTTCTGCGGTAATCTCTGATTTTTTACGACACGAGCGGCTTACTGGGGAAGATTTCTTCCCAGCCTTCCCCGCCTTCCCTGCCTTCCCTGCCTTCCCCACCTTCCCCGCCTTCCTCACCTTCCCTGCCTTCCCTGCCTTCCCCACCTTCCCCGCCTTCCCCACCTTCCCCGCCTTCCCCACCTTCCCTGCCTTCCCCGCGTGTACACTCGCATATGTAGTATGAACCAGGTGGTGGTGGTAATGGTAGTACTACTACTGTAGTAGTATTAGTAGTGGTAGTAGTAGTAGTGGTAGTAGTGGTCGTAGTAGTAGTAGCAGTAGTAGTAGTACTGGTAGCGGTAGTAGTAGTAGTAGCAACAGCAATAGTAGTAGTAGTAGCAGCAGTAGCAGCAGCAATAGTAGTAGTAGTAGCAGCAGTAGCAGCAGCAATAGTAGTAGTAGCAGCAGCAGTAGTAGTAGCAATATACATATACCTGTCATCTTACATGTTTATGTGAGAACCAAGACACCAGCAGTCTGCCAGAGTGTCAAACATTTATCAGGTAACCATTTCACAATCATCTGGCAGAATGGCATCACGTCTCTGACTGCCTCCTATCAATTATTATTATTATTATTATTATTATTATTATTATTATTATTATTATTATTATTATTATTATTATTATTATGACTAATTATTATTATTATTATTATTATTATTATTATATTATTATTATTATTATGTTATTTTGTTATATTCTAAAGCCCGTGTTGGTCATAAAGCGCCTGAGGAGTGGGTAGTGACTAGGCTTAATCCAAGGCATGGGAGAGGAATTACAATTTGTATAAAAAATTCCGTAGTCTTGCTTAGTCTCCCCTGTTTTCATCCCAGTACACACGTTACGTTTTCTTTGATGCTTGACACAAGCCCACGTCCACTCTCAATACCCACAACCAACGCCCACACCCACTCACAACGTCCACAACCAACGCCCACACCCACTCACAAAGTCTACAACCAACGTCCGCAACGAACGCCACGCCCACAAATAACGACGCCCACTCTCGACAATCACACCAAACGCCCACACCCGACGCTCGCAATCAAAGCCTACGCCCACACTCAACGCCCACAGCCAACGCCTATACCCACACCGAAACGCCCACAAATAACGCCCACTCCTAACGCCCACACCCAACGCCCACAAGCGCACCCAATATCCACACTCAACGCCCACAACCAATGCCCACGCCCACTTGCTGAGTCACAGCGTTGACGAAGGTTTTGCTGACACCAAGATGACGGTTTTAAAAATGGCGGAGCTGCAGGTGTTTGTTAGCGTGTGTGTGAGTGATCCAGGAAGATTGTGGGAGATCCTCGCCCTCCTGCACCCCTCACGGGCGTGGGGGGGAGGAGGAGGAGTGGCGAGAGGTGATGAGGAGCATGCTGAAGGGTAGTGAGGGGTGTGCTGAGGGGTAGTGAGGGGTGTGCTGAAGGGTAGTGAGGGGTGTGCTGAGGGGTAGTGAGGGGTGTGCTGAGGGGTAGTGAGGGGTGTGCTGAAGGGTAGTGAGGGGTGTGCTGAGGGGTAGTGAGGGGCGTGCTGAAGGGTAGTGAGGGGCGTGCTGAGGGGTAATGAGGGGCCTGCTGAAGGGTAGTGAGGGGCGTGCTGAGATGTAGTGAGGGGTGTGCTGAGGGGTAGTGAGGGGCGTGCTGAGGGGTAGTGAGGGGCGTGCTGAAGGGTAGTGAGTGGCGTGCTGAAGGGTAGTGAGGGGCGTGCTGAGGGGTAGTGAGGGGTGTGCTGAAGGATGGTAAGGGGCGTGTTGAGGGGTAGTGAGGGGCGTGCTTAAGGGTAGTAAGGGGAGTGCTGAGAGGTAGTGAGGGTCATGCTGAGGGGTAGTG
>NC_069484.1:24932005-24947005 GCF_026875155.1 Cherax quadricarinatus | reverse complement strand
GTGTTGTTCCAGTGTTGTACCAGTGTTGTTCCAGTGTTGTACCAGTGTTTTTCCAGTGTTGTTCCGTGTTTTTCCAGTGTTTTTCCAGTGTTGTTCCATTGTACCAGTGTTGTTCCAGTGTTGCTCCAGTGTTGTTCCAGTGTTTTTCCAGTGTTGTTCCAGTGTTGTTCCAGTGTTGTTCCAGTGTTGTACCAGTGTTGTACCAGTGTTCCAGTGTTGTTCCAGTGTTGTTCCAGTGTTGTACCAGTGTTGTTCCAGTGTTGTTCCAGTGTTGTACCAGTGTTGTTCCAGTGTTGTACCAGTGTTGTTCCAGTGTTGTACCAGTGTTGTTCCAGTGTTGTACCAGTGTTGTTCCAGTGTTGTACCAGTGTTGTACCAGTGTTGTTCCAGTGTTGTTCCAGTGTTGTACCAGTGTTGTACCAGTGTTGTACCAGTGTTGTTCCAGTGTTGTACCAGTGTTGTACCATTGTTCCAGTGTTGTTCCAGTGTTGTACCAGTGTTGTACCAGTGTTGTTCCAGTGTTGTGCCAGTGTTGTACCAGTGTTGTTCCAGTGTTGTTCCAGTGTTGTTCCAGTGTTGTACCAGTGTTGTTCCAGTGTTGTACCAGTGTTGTTCCAGTGTTGTTCCAGTGTTATTCCAGTGTTGTTCCAGTGTTGTACCAGTGTTGTTCCAGTGTTGTTCCAGTGTTGTTCCAGTGTTGTTCCAGTGTTGTTCCAGTGTTGTACCAGTGTTGTTCCAGTGTTGTACCAGTGTTGTACCAGTGTTGTACCAGTGTTGTACCAGTGTTGTTCCAGTGTTGTACCAGTGTTGTTCCAGTGTTGTACCAGTGTTGTACCAGTGTTGTTTCAGTGTTGTTCCAGTGTTGTACCAGTGTTGTACCAGTGTTGTACCAGTGTTGTACCAGTGTTGTTCCAGTGTTGTACCAGTGTTGTTCCAGTGTTGTACCAGTGTTGTACCAGTGTTGTTCCAGTGTTGTTCCAGTGTTATTCCAGTGTTGTTCCAGTGTTGTACCAGTGTTGTTCCAGTGTTGTTCCAGTGTTGTTCCAGTGTTGTTCCAGTGTTGTTCCAGTGTTGTACCAGTGTTGTTCCAGTGTTGTACCAGTGTTGTACCAGTGTTGTACCAGTGTTGTACCAGTGTTGTACCAGTGTTGTTCCAGTGTTGTACCAGTGTTGTACCAGTGTTGTTTCAGTGTTGTTCCAGTGTTGTACCAGTGTTGTACCAGTGTTGTACCAGTGTTGTTCCAGTGTTGTACCAGTGTTGTTCCAGTGTTGTACCAGTGTTGTACCAGTGTTGTTCCAGTGTTGTACCAGTGTTGTACCAGTGTTGTACCAGTGTTGTTCCAGTGTTGTACCAGTGTTGTACCAGTGTTGTTCCAGTGTTGTACCAGTGTTGTACCAGTGTTGTACCAGTGTTGTACCAGTGTTGTTCCAGTGTTGTACCAGTGTTGTACCAGTGTTGTTCCAGTGTTGTACCAGTGTTGTTCCAGTGTTGTACCAGTGTTGTTCCAGTGTTGTACCAGTGTTGTACCAGTGTTGTACCAGTGTTGTTCCAGTGTTGTACCAGTGTTGTTCCAGTGTTGTACCAGTGTTGTTCCAGTGTTGTACCAGTGTTGTACCAGTGTTGTTCCAGTGTTGTACCAGTGTTGTACCAGTGTTGTACCAGTGTTGTACCAGTGTTATACCAGTGTTGTACCAGTGTTGTTCCAGTGTTGTTCTTGCTGAACGCTTTGAACCGCAGTAATATTCTTTATTAAACTACGGGGCATCTTATATTAGGAGAGTTTACGGGAGGACAGCTCCTATTCCCTGGATCAAGAGCCTTTGAAGGGATCACTTTAAGAGAATCTAAACAAAAAGAGAGTGTAATTTGGGATCTAGTGTCTGGCTTTCATTGCTTCGATAAAACAAGTGAATATATGTCATTTTTTACTGTCAGAAAATAAAGAGGAGGATTCCATAGAAAACGGGAGGTGGATCAACGGGATTAACCGGATTTAGAATAAACAGTAGCCGTTTCTGCTGCATGAAAGAGTGAGAGAGAGAGAGAAAGAGAGAGAGAGAGAGAGAGAGAGAGAGAGAGAGAGAGAGAGAGAGAGAGAGAGAGAGGAGAGAGAGGGGAGAGAGAGGAGAGAGAGAGAGAGAGAGAGAGAGAGAGAGAGAGAGAGAGAGAGAGAGAGAGAGAGAGAGAGAGAGAGAGAGAGAGAGAGAGAGAGAGAGAGAGAGAGGGCAGGAGAAACAGGTCTTTTCTAGCCTCTCCTTCCTCCCAACCTTACCCCTGACTCACTATCACCAGCCTCCCTCACACAGTGCCACCTCACACATCACATAGTGCCACCTGGCACCCTCACTCAGTGCCTCCTGGCACCCCTCACACAGTGCCACCTGGCACCTCACACAGTGCCACCTGGCACCCTCACACAGTGCCACCTGGCACCCTCACACAGTGCCACCTGGCACCCTCACACAGTGCCACCTGGCACCCTCACACAGTGCCACCTGGCATCCCTCACACAGTGCCACCTGGCACCTCACACAGTGCCACCTGGCACCCTCACACAGTGCCACCTGGCACCTCACACAGTGCCACCTGGCACCCTCACACAGTGCCACCTGGCACCCTCACACAGTGCCTCCTGACACCCCTCACACAGTGCCACCTGGCACCTCACACAGTACCACCTGTCACCCTCACACAGTGCCACCTGGCACCTTACACAGTGCCACCTGGCACCCTCACACAGTGCCTCCTGACACCCCTCACACAGTGCCACCTGGCACCTCACACAGTGCCACCTGTCACCCTCACACAGTGCCACCTTTCACCCTCACACAGTGCCATCTGGCACCCTCACACAGTGCCACCTGTTACCCTCACTCAGTGCCACCTGGCACCCTCACACAGTGCCACCTCACACATCACATAGTGCCACCTGGCACCCTCACTCAGTGCCTCCTGACACCCATCACACAGTGCCACCTGGCACCTCACACAGTGCCACCTGGCACCCTCACACAGTGCCACCTGGCACCTCACATAGTGCCACCTGGCACCCTCACACAGTGCCACCTGGCACCCTCACACAGTGCCTCCTGACACCCCTCACACAGTGCCACCTGGCACCTCACACAGTACCACCTGTCACCCTCACACAGTTCCACCTGGCACCTCACACAGTGCCACCTGTCACCCTTACACAGTGCCACCTGTCACCCTCACTCAGTGCCTCCTGACACTCCTCACACAGTGCCACCTGGCACCTCACACAGTGCCACCTGTCACCCTCACACAGTGCCACCTGGCACCTCACACAGTGCCACCTGGCACCCTCACAAAGTGCCACCTGGCACCCTCACACAGTGCCTCCTGACACCCCTCACACAGTGCCACCTGGCACCTCACACAGTACCACCTGTCACCCTCACACAGTGCCACCTGGCACCTCACACAATGCCACCTGTCACCCTTACACAGTGCCACCTGTCACCCTCACACAGTGCCACCTGTCACCTCACACAGTGCCACCTGTCACCCTCACACAGTGCCACCTGGCACCTCACACAGTACCACCTGTCACCCTCACACAGTGCCACCTGTCACCCTCACACAGTGCCACCTGGCACCTCACACAGTACCACCTGTCACCCTCACACAGTGCCACCTGTCACCCTCACACAGTGCCACCTGTCACCCTCACACAGTGCCACCTGTCACCTCACACAGTACCACCTGTCACCCTCACACAGTGCCACCTGTCACCTCACACAGTGCCACCTGGCACCCTCACACAGTGCCACCTGTCACCCTCACACAGTGCCACCTGGCACCTCACACAGTACCACCTGGCACCCTCACACAGTGCCACCTGTCACCCTCACACAGTGCCACCTGTCACCCTCACACAGTGCCACCTGGCACCCTCACGCAGTGCCAACTGGCACCCTCAGAAGGCAACATTTACTGATTTGCATATTATAATCTTCATTTTTGTCACTTCAAGTCGAGACTCCCCGCTCACCTCTGTTCAAGACCGCTAACTCCTCCGCGAGGGACGCAACCCGGCCTACCTCAGCCTACCAGGCCAGAATAGGCCTTGGGAACTGAGAGGATAGTGGCGGAAGAGGTGATGTGGAGCTGGGATAGAGGGATAGGTCCCTCGTGCTGAGATTGGCAAGACCTCGTGTTAGTTTGCATCCTATTATACGTCTGAGATTAAGTCTGCTGCTACTCGTTCTGGTGGTAGGGGTGTGGGGGTGTGGGGCAAGGAGGGAGAGGAGGGGATAGTGGTTGTTGTGTTGGAGGGTGTGGTGGTTTTGGGAGTTTTAGTGTGGTGGTGGTGTTATCGGTGTGGTGATGGTGGCGGTGGAGGTATGGTGGTGATGGGGTGGTGGTGGTGATGGTGGTTTGTGTGGTGGTGATGAATGGTGGTGGTGACGTGCGGTAGTGGTTGTGATAAAAGTGGTAGTGGTAGGTGTGCGGTGTTGAAAACTGGTCTGGTGACCTCTCTCACACCAGACCAGGTCTTACTGAGAACTGGTCTGGTGACCTCTCTCACACCAGACCAGGTCTTACTGAGAACTTGTCTGGTGACCTCTCTCACACCAGACCAGGTCTTACTGAGAACTAGTCTGGTAACCTCTCTCACACCAGACCAGGTCTTACTGAGAACTGGCCTGGTGACCTCTCTCACACCAGACCAGGTCTTACTGAGAACTTGTCTGGTGACCTCTCTCACACCAGACCAGGTCTTACTGAGAACTGGTCTGGTAACCTCTCTCACACCAGACCAGGTCTTACCGAGAACTGGTCTGGTGACCTCTCTCACACCAGACCAGGTCTTACTGAGAACTGGTCTGGTAACCTCTCTCACACCAGACCAGGTCTTACTGAGAACTGGTCTGGTGACCTCTCTCACACCAGACCAGGTCTTACTGAGAACTGGTCTGGTAACCTCTCTCACACCAGACCAGGTCTTACTGAGAACTGGTCTGGTGACCTCTCTCACACCAGACCAGGTCTTAGTGAGAACTGGTCTGGTGACTCTCACACCAGACCAGGTCTTACTGAGAACTGGTCTGGTGACCTCTCTCACACCAGACCAGGTCTTACTGAGAACTGGTCTGGTGACCTCTCTCACACCAGACCAGGTCTTACTGAGAACTGGTCTGGTGACCTCTCTCCACACCAGACCAGGTCTTACTGAGAACTGGTCTGGTAACCTCTCTCACACCAGACCAGGTCTTACTGAGAACTGGTCTGGTGACCTCTCTCACACCAGACCAGGTCTTACTGAGAACTGGTCTGGTAACCTCTCTCACACCAGACCAGGTCTTACTGAGAACTGGTCTGGTAACCTCTCTCACACCAGACCAGGTCTTACTGAGAACTGGTCTGGTAACCTCTCTCACACCAGACCAGGTCTTACTGAGAACTGGTCTGGTTACCTCTCTCACACCAGACCAGGTCTTACTGAGAACTGGTCTGGTGACCTCTCTCACACCAGACCAGGTCTTACTGAGAACTGGTCTGGTGACCTCTCTCACACCAGACCAGGTCTTACTGAGAACTGGTCTGGTGACCTCTCTCACACCAGACCAGGTCTTACTGAGAACTGGTCTGGTAACCTCTCTCACACCAGACCAGGTCTTACTGAGAACTGGTCTGGTAACCTCTCTCACACCAGACCAGGTCTTACTGAGAACTGGTCTGGTAACCTCTCTCACACCAGACCAGGTCTTACTGAGAACTGGTCTGGTAACCTCTCTCACACCAGACCAGGTCTTACTGAGAACTGGTCTGGTGACCTCTCTCACACCAGACCAACGACATACCAAGTCCCACAATTCTACAAGATTTTCATAAATTTCTTTTGTTCATAGAGACTAATCAGGTACAGACGCTTTTCTCAGATGCTGACCCAGCATCTCAGATGCTCTGATGCTGACCCAGCATCTCAGATGCTCTGATGCTGACCCAGCATCTCAGATGCTCTGATACTGACCCAGCATCTCAGATGCTCTGATGCTGACCCAGCATCTCAGATGCTCTGATGCTGACCCAGCATCTCAGATGCTCTGATGCTGACCCAGCATCTCAGATGCTCTGATGCTGACCCAGCATCTCAGATGCTCTGATGCTGACCCAGCATCTCAGATGCTCTGATGCTGACCCAGCATCTCAGATGCTCTGATGCTGACCCAGCATCTCAGATGCTCTGATGCTGACCCAGCATCTCAGATGCTCTGATACTGACCCAGCATCTCAGATGCTCTGATGCTGACCCAGCATCTCAGATGCTCTGATGCTGACCCAGCATCTCAGATGCTCTGATGCTGACCCAGCATCTCAGATGCTCTGATGCTGACCCAGCATCTCAGATGCTCTGATGCTGACCCAGCATCTCAGATGCTCTGATGCTGACCCAGCATCTCAGATGCTCTGATGCTGACCCAGCATCTCAGATGCTCTGATGCTGACCCAGCATCTCAGATGCTCTGATGCTGACACAGCATCTCAGATGCTCTGATGCTGACCCAGCATCTCAGATGCTGGGTCAGCATCAGAGCATCTGAGATGCTGATCACCCAGCACGACAAAAAAAGGCGTGAAAATATTATGAAATTTGAAGATTTGTCACTATTAAATATTAAGTTTTTGCTATTTTTTTTCCTTTAGAAGTAAATAATGATAATTCTTCTGTGATGAGTCTGAGCTTGTTGAGAAATTTCTCCAGGAGGGGGAGTATCGGCCCCCTTTCAGCCCCTTGAGTCCTTTTCAGCCCTTCTCAGCCCACATATAAATCCCAAAAGAGGTGGTGTGTCAGCCCACTAACTCACCATCAGTATACACAAGCTTCTAAATCCGATTTACTCCTACCTACAAGATTAAGGTAAGAAAACTGTGTGTAGTCGTAGGTGAGTCGCTATGTTATTAATCTGGCGTCAGGAAGGTCACCAGCCCGTCCCTAGGATTATTATTATTATTATTATTATTATTATTATTATTATTATTATTATTATTATTATTATTATTATCATTATTATTATTATTGTCTATTGGAAGGTGGAGCACAAGAAGAAAAGTAAATAAAGCAAAAAAGAGGGTTAGTGAGAGATTTTAAGGTACTGTTGGAAGAGAGTTTGGCTGGAGAAAAGTGGTGAAAAAATTGTCAAAGGAATGTGATGAAGGTGTCGAAGAGGAGTGGTGAAGAGGATGTCAAAGGGATGGCACGAGGAGGTTGTCAAAGAGATGAAGTGATGACTTAGGAATGTATTGTTAGTGTGTGTGCAGTGAATGATTGTAGGTACAGGAGGGAAGATGAGCAACTGGTAGACTGGTGAGAGGATTGTGGTTACCAGAGTGACTGGTAGAGTTGTGAGAGGATTGTGGTTACCAGAGTGACTGGTAGAGTGGTGAGAGGATTGTGGTTACCAGAGTGACTGGTAGAGTGGTGAGAGGATTGTGGTTACCAGAGTGACTGGTAGAGTGGTGAGAGGATTGTGGTTACCAGAGTTTTGAAAGTGCGTAGTGTAGTGAGAGCAGTGTGTGTGTGTGTGAGGTGGGAGTGCAGTGTGTGTGTGTGAGGTGGGAGTGCAGTGTGTGTGTGAGGTGGGAGTGCAGTGTGTGTGTGAGGTGGGAGTGCAGTGTGTGTGTGAGGTGGGAGTGCAGTGTGTGTGTGAGGTGGGAGTGCAGTGTGTGTGTGAGGTGGGAGTGCGTGTGGTGTGAGTGGGAGTGCATGTTGTGAGGTGGAGTCAGTGTGTGTGTAGGTGGGAGTGCAGTGTGTGTGTGAGGTGGGAGAGCAGTGTGTGTGTGACGGTGGAAGCGTGTGTGTGAGGGGGAGTGCGTGTGTGTGTGAGGTGGGAGCAGTGCAGTGTGTGTGAGGTGGGAGTGCAGTGTGTGTGTGAGGTGGGAGTGCAGTGTGTGTGTGAGGTGGGAGTGCAGTGTGTGTGTGAGGTGGGAGTGCAGTGTGTGTTGTGAGGTGGGATTTGCAGTGGGGTGTGAGGTGGAGAGCAGGTTGTGTAGTGGAGTGCAGTGTGTGTGTGAGGTGGGAGTGCAGTGTGTGTGTGAGGTGGGAGTGCAGTGTGTGTGAGGTGGAGTGCAGTGTGTGTGTGAGGTGGGAGTGCAGTGTGTGTGAGGTGGAGTGCAGTGTTGTGTGAGGTGGGAGTGAGGTGTGTGTGAGGTGGAGTCAGTGTGTGTGGGTGGAGTGCAGTGTGTGTGAGGTGGGGAGTGCAGTGTGTGTGTGAGGTGGAGTGCAGTGTGTGTGAGGTGGGAGTGCAGTGTGTGTGTGAGGTGGGAGTGCAGGGGTGTGTGTGAGAGTGCAGGTGTGTGAGGTGAGTGCAGTGTGTGTGTGAGGTGGGGAGTGCAGTGTGTGTGTGAGGTGAGAGTGCAGTGTGTTGTGAGGTGAGGAGTGCAGTGTGTGTGAGGTGGGAGTGCAGTGTGTGTGTGAGGTGAGAGTGCAGTGTGTGTGATGGTGGGAGTCGTGGTGTGTGGGGTGAAGTGCAGTGTGTGTGAGGTGGGAGTGCAGTGTGTGTGTGAGGTGGGAGTGCAGTGTGTTGTGAGGTGGTAGAGCAGTGTGTGTGTGAGGTGGGAGTGCAGTGTGTGTGAGGTGGGAGTGCAGTGTGGGGTGTGAGGTGAGAGTGCAGTGTGTGGTGAGGTGGGAGTGCAGTGTGTGTGTGAGGTGAGAGTGCTGTGTGTTTTGAGGTGGGAGTGCAGTGTGTGTGAGGTGGGAGTGCAGTGTGTGTGTGAGGGGGAGTTGCATTTGTGTGTGAGGTGAGGAGTGCAGTGTGTGTGGGGGAGGCTGGGAGTGGGGTGTGGTGTGTGAGGTGAGGTGAGTGCAGTTTTGTGTGAGGTGAGAGTGCAGTGTGTGTGAGGTGGGAGTGCAGTGTGTGTGTGAGGTGAGAGTGCAGTGTGGTGGTAGGTGGGAGTGCAGTGTGTGTGAGGTGGGAGAGCAGTGTGTGTGTGAGGTGGGAGTGCAGTGTGTGTGAGGTGGGAGTGCAGTGTGTGTGTGAGGTGGGAGAGCAGTGTGTGTGGGGGTGCGAGTGCAGTGTGTGTGTGAGGTGGAGAGTGCAGTGTGTGTGATGGGTGGGAGTTGCAGTGTGAGGTGTGAGGTGGGAGTGCAGTGTGTGTGAGGTGGGAGTGCAGTGTGTGTGTGAGGTGGGGAGTGCAGTGTGTGTGTGAGGTGGGAGTGCAGTTTTGTGTGAGGTGGGAGTGCAGTGTGTGTGTGAGGTGGGAGTGCAGTGTGTGTGTGAGGTTGGGGAGTGCAGTGTGTGTGTGTGAGGTGGGGAGTGCAGTGTGTGTGTGAGGTGGGAGTGCGTGTGTGTGTGAGGTGGGAGTGCAGTGGGGTGTGAGGTGGGAGTGCAGTGTGTGTGTGAGGTGGGAGAGCAGTGTGTGTGAGGTGGGAGTGCAGTGTGTGTGTGAGGTGGGGAGTGCAGTGTGTGTGTGAGGTGGGAGTGCAGTGTGTGTGTGTGTGAGGTAGGAGTGCAGTGTGTGTGTGAGGTGGGAGTGCAGTATGTGTGTGGTGGGAGTGCAGTGTGGTGTGAGGTGGGAGTGCAGTGTGTGTGTGAGGTGTGAGATGCAGTGTGTGTGTGAGGTGGGAGTCCCAGTGTGTGTGTGAGGGGGAGTGCAGTGTGTGTGTGAGGTGGAGTGCATTTGTGTGTGTGAGGTGGGAGTGCAGTGTGTGTGTGAGGTGAGAGTGCAGTGTGTGTGTGAGGTGGGAGTGCAGTGTGTGTGTGAGGTGGGAGTGCAGTGTGTGTGTGAGGTGGAGTGCAGTGTGTGTGTGAGGTGGGAGTGCAGTGTGTGTGTGAGGTGGGAGTGCAGTGTGTGTGAGGTGGGAGTGCAGTGTGTGTGTGAGGTGGGAGAGCAGTGTGTGTGTGAGGTGGGAGTGCAGTGTGTGTTTTGAGGTGGGAGTGCAGTGTGTGTGTGAGGTGGGAGTGCGGGTGTGTGTGTGAGGTGGGAGGGAGTGTGTGTGTGTTGAGGTGGGAGTGCAGTGTGTGTGAGGTGAGAGTGCAGTGTGTGTGTGAGGTGGGAGTGCAGTGTGTGTGTGAGGTGGGAGTGCAGTGTGGTGTGTGAGGTGGGAGTGCAGTGTGTGTGTGAGGTGGGAGAGCAGTTGTGTGTGTGAGGTGGGAGTGCAGTGTGTGTGAGGTGGGAGAGCAGTGTGTGTGTGAGGTGGGAGTGCAGTGTGTGTGTGAGGTGGGAGTGCAGTGTTGTGTGTGAGGTGGGAGTGCAGTGTGTGTGTGGAGGTGGGAGTGCAGTGTGTGTGTGAGGTGGGAGTGCGTGTGTGTGAAGTGGGAGTGCAGTGTGTGTGTGAGGTGGGAGTGCAGTGTGTGTGAGGTGGGAGTGCAGTGTGTGTGTGGGGTGGGAGTGCAGTGTGTGTGTGAGGTGAGTGTGCAGTGTGTGTGTGAGGTGGGAGTGCAGTGTGTGTGTGAGGGGGAGAGTGCAGTGTGTGTGTGAGGTAGAGTGCAGTGTGTGTGTGAGGTGAGAGTGCAGTGTGTGTGTGAGGTGGGAGTGCAGTGTGTGTGTGAGGTGGGAGTGCAGTGTGTGTGTGAGGTGGGAGTGCAGTGTGTGTGTGAGGTGGGAGTGCAGTGTGTGTGTGAGGTGGGAGTGCAGTGTGTGTGTGAGGTGGGAGTGCAGTGTGTGTGTGAGGTGGAGTGCAGTGTGTGTGTGAGGTGGGAGTGCAGTGTGTGTGTGAGGTGGGAGTGCAGTGTGTGTGTGAGGTGGGAGTGCAGTGTGTGTGTGAGGTGGGAGTGCAGTGGTGTGTGTGAGGGTGGGAGTGCAGTGTGTGTGTGAGGTGGGAGTGCAGTGTGTGTGTGAGGTGGGAGTGCAGTGTGTGTGTGGGTGGGAGTGCAGTGTGTGTGTGAGGTGGGAGTGCAGTGTGTGTGTGTGGTGGGAGTGCAGGGGTGTGTGTGAGGTGGAGTGCAGTGTGTGTGTGAGGTGGGATTTGCAGTGTGTGTGTGAGGTGGGAGTGCAGTGTGTGTGTGTGAGGTGGGAGTTGCAGTGTGTGTGTGAGGTGAGGAGTGCAGTGTGTGTGTGAGGTGGGAGTGCAGTGTGTGTGTGAGGTGGGAGTGCAGTGTGTGTGTGAGGTGGGAGTGCAGTGTGTGTGTGAAGTGAGAGTGCAGTGTGTGTGTGTAGGTGGGAGTGTAGTGTGTGTGTGAGGTGGGAGTGCAGTGTGTGTGTGAGGTGGGAGTGCAGTGTGTGTGTGAGGTGAGAGTGCAGTGTGTGTGTGAGGTGGGAGTGCAGTGTGTGTGTGAGGTGGGAGTGCAGTGTGTGTGTGAGGTGGGAGGGCAGTGTGTGTGTGAGGTGGGAGTGCAGTGTGTGTGAGGTGAGAGTGCAGTGTGTGTGTGAGGTGGGAGTGCAGTGTGTGTGTGAGGTGGAGAGTGCAGTGTGTGTGTGAGGGTGGGGAGTGCAGTGTGTGTGTGAGGTGGGAGTGCAGTGTGTGTGTGAGGTGGGAGTGCAGTGTGTGTGTGAGGTGGGAGTGCAGTGTGTGTGTGAGGTGGGAGTGCAGTGTGTGTGTGAGGTGGGAGTGCAGTGTGTGTGAGGTGGGAGTGCAGTGTGTGTGTGAGGTGGGAGTGCAGTGTGTGTGTGAGGTGGTAGTGCAGTGTGTGTGTGAGGTGGGAGTGCAGTGGGGTGTGTGAGGTGGGAGTGCAGTGTGTGTGTGAGGTGAGAGTGCAGTGTGTGTGTGAGGTGGGAGTGCAGTGTGTGTGTGAGGTGGGAGTGCAGTGTGTGTGTGAGGTGGGAGTGCAGTGTGTGTGTGAGGTGGGAGTGCAGTGTGTGTGTGAGGTGGGAGTGCAGTGTGTGTGTGAGGTGGGAGTGCAGTGTGTGTGTGATGTGGGAGTGCAGTGTGTGTGTGAGGTGGGGTGCAGTGTGTGTTTGAGGTGGGAGTGCAGTGTGTGTGTGAGGTGGGGTGGCAGTGTGTGTGTGAGGTGGGAGTGCAGTGTGTGTGAGGTGGGAGTGCAGTGTGTGTGTGAGGTGGGAGTGCAGTGTGTGTGTGAGGTGGGAGTGCAGTGTGTGTGTGAGGTGGGAGTGCAGTGTGTGTGTGAGGTGGGAGTGCAGTGTGTGTGTGATTTGGAGAGTGCAGTGTGTGTGTGAGGAGAGAGTGCAGTGTGTGTGTGAGGTGGGAGTGCAGTGTGTGTGTGAGGAGAGGAGTGCAGTGTGTGTGTGAGGTGGGGTGCAGTGTGTGTGGGGAGGTGGGGAGTGCAGTGTGTGTGTGAGGAGAGAGTGCAGTGTGTGTGTGAGGTGGGAGTGCAGTTGTGTGTGTGAGGAGAGAGTGCAGTGTGTGTGTGAGGTGGGAGTGCAGTGTGTGTGAGGAGAGAGTGCAGTGTGTGTGTGAGGTGGGAGTGCAGTGTGTGTGTGAGGTGGGAGTGCAGTGTGTGTGAGGAGAGAGTGCAGTGTGTGTGTGAGGTGGGAGTGCAGTGTGTGTGAGGAGAGAGTGCAGTGTGTGTGTGAGGTGGGAGTGCAGTGTGTGTGAGGAGAGAGTGCAGTGTGTGTGTGAGGTGGGGAGTGCAGTGTGTGTGAGGAGAGAGTGCAGTGTGTGTGTGAGGTGGGAGTGCAGTGTGTTTTGAGGTGGGAGTGCAGTGTGTGTGTGAGGTGGGAGTGCAGTGTGTGTGAGGAGAGAGTGCAGTGTGTGTGTGAGGTGGGAGTGCAGTGTGTGTGAGGTGGGAGTGCAGTGTGTGTGTGAGGTGGGAGTGCAGTGTGTGTGTGAGGTGGGAGTGCAGTGTGTGTGTGAGGTGGGAGTGCAGTGTGTGTGAGGATGGAGTGCAGTGTGTGTGTGAGGTGGGAGTGCAGTGTGTGTGAGGTGGGAGTGCAGTGTGTGTGTGAGGTGGGAGTGCAGTGTGTGTGAGGAGAGAGTGCAGTGTGTGTGTGAGGTGGAGTGCAGTGTGTGTGAGGTGGGAGTGCAGTGTGTGTGAGGTGGGAGTGCAGTGTGTGTGTGAGTGGGAGTGCAGTGGTGTGTGAGTGGGAGTGCAGTGTGTGTGTGAGGAGAGAGTGCAGTGTGTGTGTGAGGTGGGAGTGCAGTGTGTGTGTGAGGAGAGAGTTGCAGTGTGTGTGTGAGGTGGGAGTGCAGTGTGTGTGTGAGGAGAGAGTGTGCAGTGTGTGTGTGAGGTGGGAGTGCAGTGTGTGTGTGAGGTGGGAGTGCAGTGTGTGTGTGAGGTGGGAGTGCAGTGTGTGTGTGAGGAGAGAGTGCAGTGTGTGTGTGAGGTGGGAGTGCAGTGTGTGTGTGAGGTGGGAGTGCAGTGTGTGTGTGAGGTGCGAGTGCAGTGTGTGTGAGGTGGGAGTGCAGTGTGTGTGTGAGGTGGAGGTGCAGTGTGTGTGTGAGGTGGGAGTGCAGTGTGTGTGAGGTGGGAGTGCAGTGTGTGTGAGGTGGGAGTGAAGTGTGTGTGTGAGGTGGGAGTGCAGTGTGTGTGTGAGGTGGGAGTGCAGTGTGTGTGTGAGGTGGGAGTGCAGTGTATGTGAGGTGGGAGTGCAGTGTGTGTGTGAGGTGGGAGTGCAGTGTGTGTGTGAGGTGGGAGTGCAGTGTGTGTGTGAGGAGAGAGTGCAGTGTGTGTGTGAGGTGGGAGTGCAGTGTGTGTGTGAGGTGGGGGGGTGCAGTGTGTGTGTGAGGAGAGAGTGCAGTGTGTGTGTGAGGTGGGAGTGCAGTGTGTGTGTGAGGAGAGAGTGCAGTGTGTGTGAGGTGGGAGTGCAGTGTTGTGTGTGAGGTGGGAGTGCAGGGTGTGTGTGAGGTGGGAGTGCAGTGTGTGTGTGAGGAGAGAGTGCAGTGTGTGTGTGAGGTGGGAGTGCAGTGTGTGTGTGAGGTGGGAGTGCAGTGTGTGTGTGAGGTGGGAGTGCAGTGTGTGTGAGGTGGGAGTGCAGTGTGTGTGTGAGGTGGGAGTGCAGTGTGTGTGTGAGGTGGGAGTGCAGTGTGTGTGTGAGGTGGAGTGCAGTGTGTGTGGAGGTGGGAGTGCAGTGTGTGTGAGGTGGGAGTGCAGTGTGTGTGTGAGGTGGGAGTGCAGTGTGTGTGTGAGGTGGGAGTGCAGTGTGTGTGTGTGAGGTGGGAGTGCAGTGTGTGTGTGAGGTGGGAGTGCAGTGTGTGTGAGGAGAGAGTGCAGTGTGTGTGTGAGGTGGGGAGTGCAGTGTGTTTTGAGGTGGGAGTGCAGTGTGTGTGTGAGGTGGGAGTGCAGTGTGTGTGTGAGGTGGGAGTGCAGTGTGTGTGTGAGGTGGGAGTGCAGTGTGTGTGTGAGGTGGGAGTGCAGTGTGTGTGAGGTGGGAGTGCAGTGTGTGTGAGGAGAGAGTGCAGTGTGTGTGTGAGGTGGGAGTGCAGTGTGTGTGAGGAGAGAGTGCAGTGTGTGTGTGTGAGGTGGGAATGCAGTGTGTGTGAGGTGGGAGTGCAGTGTGTGTGTGAGGTGGGAGTGCAGTGTGTGTGAGGAGAGAGTGCAGTGTGTGTGTGAGGTGAGAGTGCAGTGTGTGTGAGGTGGAGTGCAGTGTGTGTGAGGTGGGAGTGCAGTGTGTGTGAGGAGAGAGTGCATTTGTGTGTGTGAGGTGGGAGTGCAGTGTGTGTGAGGAGAGAGTGCAGTGTGTGTGTGAGGTGAGAGTGCAGTGTGTGTGAGGTGGGAGTGCAGTGTGTGTGAGGAGAGAGTGCAGTGTGTGTGTGAGGTGGGAGTGCAGTGTGTGTGAGGAGAGAGTGCAGTGTGTGTGTGAGGTGGTGAGTCCCAGTGTGTGTGAGGAGAGAGTGCAGTGTGTGTGTTGAGGTGGGAGTGCAGTGTGTGTGAGGAGAGAGTGCAGTGTGTGTGTGTGAGGTGAGAGTGCAGTGTGTGTGAGGTGGAGTGCAGTGTGTGTGAGGAGAGAGTGCAGTGTGTGTGTGAGGTGGGAGTGCAGTGTGTGTGAGGAGAGAGTGCAGTGTGTGTGTGAGGTGGGAGTGCAGTGTGTGTGAGGAGAGAGTGCAGTGTGTGTGTGAGGTGGGAGTGCAGTGTGTGTGAGGAGAGAGTGCAGTGTGTGTGTGAGGTGAGAGTGCAGTGTGTGTGAGGTGGGAGTGC
>NC_069484.1:24922005-24927005 GCF_026875155.1 Cherax quadricarinatus | reverse complement strand
ATATTTCCTAACATCTCTGTGGCTCATCTGTGCTTTTAACTTCCAGCTGTGACCTCGTGTACCTAAGTCCCGCCTCTTGAACAGACCCCTGTCTATTCCTATCAGTATTCTGTACATCGTAATCATGTCACCTCTGGTCCTCCTGTCCTCTAGTGTAGTCAGGTTCAGTTCTTCTGGTCTCTCTCCACGCCTTTCAGCTCATGGACTAGTCTCGTACCAAAGTTATCCACTTTTTCCGGCTTCTTGACATGCCTGTGATGTGAGTTCCATACTGGCGCTGCGTACTCCAAGATGCTCCTGACGTATGCTGTGTATAAGGTCTTGAATGTCTCCTTGGAGAGGTTAATGGGGGCTGCTCTTAAATTTGCCAGTCTCGCATCTGTTGCCGCCGTTATCTGCTTGGTATGTATCTCAGGAGAAATCCTCGGAACTATGCTCACCCCGAGGTCCTCATCTTTCAGGAAGGCTTGTAGCCTAGGTGTCCCTAGTCTGTTTACGTTATTCTTTGTGTGTGTGAAGGAATGGGAGTGCTTACTCATGCACGCCAGCATGAGTGCGTGAGCTCCTATTCACGCACTTGCATGTGTCTTCGAGGGTCGAGCTACAGTTCCTGGGCCTCTTCACCACTGATCGTTAAAAGTGATACATGTCTATCCACTTGGGACATGTAATTTACATTCAGTTAATTTCCTTCTAATATTCCCCGTCTCGTTATTTTACTCTCACTTCTCCCATTCTTTATTAACCTCGATAATTTCAAGTATCTTGTATGTTGTGATCAAGCCTCCTCTTATCTTTTGGTCAACCAGTGCTAAGAGAGCTAGTTGCTCGAGTGTGATCATTATCTGGTGACAATCTTGGGACTTTGTTGGTTTTTCATGCGTGTTTAGCGGAAGTCTCTCAAATGTGTAGTGTGAACAAAATACCAGAGTGAAAATAGAAAATCAAACCTGAGCGCTTTCATGTGCTTACACACACATCTTCAGAGGAATAAAAAGAGTATGTTAGCCTGTATGAATGATGGATAAAGTTCCTGAAAGCTCTTTTTATATTAGGACGGCTCACAACTCGCTGGTGTTATCCTAAGCGACTCATCCCAAGACAAGATGTGAGATTTGATCTTGTGACCTGTAAGAAACTGATGAGGCATAATCTTAAGTGCACAGTGATCTCTGATCACATCCTTATCCAAGTCCACACTGGTACAAAGTTACTTGGGATAATAACACCAGACATAGCCAAGGTGAGGGTAATAACCCCAGACATAACCAAGGTGAGGGTAATAACCCCAGACATGACCAAGGTGAGGGTAATAACCCCAGACATAACCAAGGTGAGGGTAATAACCCCAGACATAACCAAGGTGAGGGTAATAACCCCAGACATAACCAAGGTGAGGGTAATAACCCCAGACATAACAAAGGTGAGGGTAATAACCCCAGACATAACCAAGGTGAGGGTAATAACCCTAGACATAACCAAGGTGAGGGTAATAACCCCAGACATAACCAAGGTGAGGGTAATAACCCCAGACATAACCAAGGTGAGGGTAATAACCCCAGACATAACCAAGGTGAGGGTAATAACCCTAGACATAACCAAGGTGAGGGTAATAACCCCAGACATAACCTACGTGAAAGGATGTTTAGTAAATTTACCTTTAATAATTAAAGAATTTACAAAGTGCAAAATAAATCAGACACGACCTGGACAACCGTCATCAGTACTCAACCCAAACTGAAGCACAGAAAAGCTGAACACAGCGATTTATCTGGAGTTTACCTTGGGGGAGGGATTACTGCCCCCGAGGCCCGGTCTACAAGACTAGTGTAAACCAAGCCCCACTGAGAAAGCTTAACAAGAATGAAGGAAACTTCACAGAAGGAAAACAGAGTTTGCTGAACTGACCAATAATATAAAATATCACAAGTAAATATAATCAACAGTGAGAAGGTGAAATTACTGAGGACAAATTCAGCTTTTATGTCGCAGGAGAGAAACACAATAACGAAAAACTACCAAATAAAGTTAGGAAAAATCCGGAATAAATCTTTCAAGAAGGAAAAAACTCCAAGTCAAAAACATTATCGTGTAGGTTTTCACTATTCAAATTAGCTTCATACACCGATAACAACAACGACACAAGTGAAATCCTGTAAGAAGACCACAACACTTCAACTCTCTTAACTCCGGTGACATGAGTGTTGATGACCCAGATTCTTCACCTCTGCTCACTCTTAAATTTTACATCCGACATTAACACAAATCCACAGACTTTGAAAATAGAAGGTGACAGGTTGGCCAGGCACGCAGCACCTGGTCCCGAGTTTTAGAAATCAGTATTCGTAAAAGTAACACAGAATAACACTAACACGAGTACTCAGTGTACTTAGATTCGAGAGAAATCCCAGAGTCATTAAAAAAATGTACACTGTAACCGCTCTTTACAAAAGAGACAACAGACAGATGGTAAAATATACTAATATCTGTAGCACTAACCTCATATATCTTAAAAAAAATCTTCGTGAAAGTGGTGAGACGCGGGTTTAATGACAGTGGAAAAGTATGAACAATACTGCACATGTCAACACATGTCAACATGGACTTAAAGCTCAGAGATCATGTCTCTCGTAATTACTGGATAATTAAGACAACCATCGCCGAGGTTTTGGCCAACCTGGATTTTGCAAATGTATTTGTTAAATGTAATCATGGAATTATAGCCCGTTAAATGAAGTTAATAAGAACTGTGGGGAAAGTTGATGAGTTAGCCACAGTTCCTTGAAGGTCAATACTGAATGTAACTATGGTATGTCTGTGTCTAGCGTGGGAAATAATATTAGGAGAAAAATAAATAATGAAAATGAACGTCATAGGAATGTAGTCAGAAGCCTGAGGTCTGTCACCCACTGTGATAATATGGAAGAAGACAAGCAAGTACTGACTGATGTTGTAGTAGCCAGGCTTAGGTTTGGTTACAAGTACTGACTGATGTTGTAGTAGCCAGGCTTAGGTTTGGTTACAAGTACTGACTGATGTTGTAGTAGCCAGGCTTAGGTTTGGTTACAAGTACTGACTGATGTTGTAGTGGCCAGGCTTAGACTTGGTTACAAGTACTGACTGATGTTGTAGTAGCCAGGCTTAGACTTGGTTACAAGTACTGGGCTGATGTTGTAGTAGCCAGGCTTAGGTTTGGTTACAAGTACTGACTGATGTTGTAGTAGCCAGGCTTAGGCTTGGTTACAAGTACTGACTGATGTTGTAGTAGCCAGGCTTAGACTTGGTTACAAGTACTGACTGATGTTGTAGTAGCCAGGCTTAGACTTGGTTACAAGTACTGACTGATGTTGTAGTAGCCAGGCTTAGGCTTGGTTACAAGTACTGACTGATGTTGTAGTAGCCAGGCTTAGGCTTGGTTACAAGTACTGACTGATGTTGTAGTAGCCAGGCTTAGGTTTGGTTACAAGTACTGACTGATGTTGTAGTAGCCAGGCTTAGGTTTGGTTACAAGTACTGACTGATGTTGTAGTGGCCAGGCTTAGACTTGGTTACAAGTACTGACTGATGTTGTAGTAGCCAGGCTTAGGCTTGGTTACAAGTACTGACTGATGTTGTAGTAGCCAGGCTTAGGTTTGGTTACAAGTACTGACTGATGTTGTAGTAGCCAGGCTTGGGTTTGGTTACAAGTACTGACTGATGTTGTAGTAGCCAGGCTTAGGCTTGGTTACAAGTACTGACTGAAGTTGTAGTAGCCAGGCTTAGACTTGGTTACAAGTACTGACTGATGTTGTAGTAGCCAGGCTTAGACTTGGTTACAAGTACTGACTGATGTTGTAGTAGCCAGGCTTAGGTTTGGTTACAAGTACTGACTGATGTTGTAGTAGCCAGGCTTAGGCTTGGTTACAAGTACTGACTGATGTTGTAGTAGCCAGGCTTAGACTTGGTTACAAGTACTGACTGATGTTGTAGTAGCCAGGCTTAGACTTGGTTACAAGTACTGACTGATGTTGTAGTAGCCAGGCTTAGGCTTGGTTACAAGTACTGACTGATGTTGTAGTAGCCAGGCTTAGGCTTGGTTACAAGTACTGACTGATGTTGTAGTAGCCAGGCTTAGACTTGGTTACAAGTACTGACTGATGTTGTAGTAGCCAGGCTTAGGCTTGGTTACAAGTACTGACTGATGTTGTAGTAGCCAGACTTAGGCTTGGTTACAAGTACTGACTGATGTTGTAGTAGCCAGACTTAGGCTTGGTTACAAGTACTGACTGATGTTGTAGTAGCCAGACTTAGGCTTGGTTACAAGTACTGACTGATGTTGTAGTAGCCAGGCTTAGACTTGGTTACGAGTACTGACTGAAGTTGTAGTAGCCAGGCTTAGGCTTGGTTACAAGTACTGACTGATGTTGTAGTAGCCAGACTTAGGCTTGGTTACAAGTACTGACTGATGTTGTAGCAGCCAGACTTAGGCTTGGTTACAAGTACTGACTGATGTTGTAGTAGCCAGACTTAGTCTTGGTTACAAGTACTGACTGATGTTGTAGTAGCCAGACTTAGGCTTGGTTACAAGTACTGACTGATGTTGTAGTAGCCAGACTTAGGCTTGGTTACAAGTACTGACTGATGTTGTAGTAGCCAGACTTAGGCTTGGTTACAAGTACTGACTGATGTTGTAGTAGCCAGACTTAGGCTTGGTTACAAGTACTGACTGATGTTGTAGTAGCCAGACTTAGGCTTGGTTACAAGTACTGACTGATGTTGTAGTAGCCAGACTTAGGCTTGGTTACAAGTACTGACTGATGTTGTAGTAGCCAGACTTAGGCTTGGTTACAAGTACTGACTGATGTTGTAGTAGCCAGACTTAGGCTTGGTTACAAGTACTGACTGATGTTGTAGTAGCCAGACTTAGGCTTGGTTACAAGTACTGACTGATGTTGTAGTAGCCAGACTTAGGCTTGGTTACAAGTACTGACTGATGTTGTAGTAGCCAGACTTAGGCTTGG
>NC_069484.1:24912005-24917005 GCF_026875155.1 Cherax quadricarinatus | reverse complement strand
CAAACATCAACTAGACACAAACATCAACTAGACACAAACATCAACTAGACACAAACATCAACTAGACACAAACATCAACTAGACACAAACATCAACTAGACAAACATCAACTAGACACAAACATCAGCTGGATACAAACGTCAACTAGACACAAACATCAACTAGACACAAACATCAACTAGACACAAACATCAACTAGACACAAGCATCAGCTGGATACAAACGTCAACTAGACACAAACATCAACTAGACACAAACATCAACTAGACACAAACATCAGCTGGATACAAACGTCAACTAGACACAAACATCAACTAGACACAAACATCAACTAGACACAAATATCAGCTGGATACAAACGTCAACTAGACACAAACATCAACTAGACACAAACATCAACTAGACACAAACATCAACTAGACACAAACATCAGCTGGATACAAACGTCAACTAGACACAAACATCAACTAGACACAAACATCAACTAGACACAAACATCAACTAGACACAAACATCAGCTGGATACAAACGTCAACTAGACACAAACATCAACTAGACACAAACATCAACTAGACACAAACATCAACTAGACACAAACATCAACTAGACACAAACATCAGCTGGATACAAACGTCAACTAGACACAAACATCAACTAGACACAAACATCAGCTGGACACAAACATCAACTAGACACAAACATCAGCTGGACACAAACATCAACTAGACACAAACATCAACTAGACACATACATCAACAAGGCACTGTTTGAGACACGAACATCAACTAAAACACTAACACGGAAGAACAAACATCAAGGACCACAATGGAAGTAAGACACCCTGACTGACTTTCTTGGGTTATCCCAGGTTCTCTACACATATGCTGCTATGTATGATAATCTGTGTAAGTGTATTTGTATATACCTGAATAAACTTACTTACTTAAGAGACAAGAACAATGAACAACGGAACTTAACTTCAAGAGACAAGAACAATGAACAAGAAAACTAAACATCAACACAAGTAACAACCAGGAGGTATAACCGGTTTGTACCATAACAAGAGAATTACTAAAACAGAGGACCATGATCCCAGGAGGACCATGGGTCCAGGAGGACCATGGGTCCAGGAGGACCATGGGTCCAGGAAGACCATGGGTCCAGGAGGACCATGGGTCCAGGAGGACCATGGGTCCAGGAGAACCATGGGTCCAGGAGGACCATGGGTCCAGGAGGACCATGGATCCAGGAAGACCATGGGTCCAGGAGGACCATGGGTCCAGGAGGACCATGGGTCCAGGAGAACCATGGGTCCAGGAGAACCATAGGTCCAGGAAGACCATGGGTCCAGGAGGACCATGGTCCCAGGAGGACCATGGATCACAGTGACACAAAAACAACAATACAACCAACACTGCTATAAAAAATAATTGCCAGGACATATTGCTTTTTGTCAAATAATTGAGATGTTGGTTGATAGGATCCGGAACCCACTGGGGGATCTGATCTCATACTGTCTTGTTAGTTCTAAGTTATCCCCCCCCCTTTTTTTTAATCTGACCCCCTCCCCCCAACAAAAGGCTATTGTGAAAGAGTTGTGCTAGGGAGGGGGGAGGGGAGACAGGGAGAGGGGAAGGTAGAGAGGGAGACAAGAAGGGGAGGGGGAGGGGGAGGGAGGAGGGGGGGGGGAGGGGGAGGGGGGAGGGGGGAGGGGGGGAGGGGAGGTGGGGGAGGGGGAGGGGGGGGGGAGGGGGTCGTACTGGGCTGGTCGTTGCTGTGGCACTCAGGGCGACTCTGATGAAGAGGTTGTGTCAATTTGTTTATCTGATTTGAGGTGAATTCAATAGCACGGTTGACTGTAAAAAAAAAAAAAAAGGAAAAAAAAAAATAGCTCCCTTTCGCTTTCTCTCTCTTTTGAAGTTTGTCTGTGTGTAACTTCTGTCTCTACTACTCTCACCACCACCACCACCACCACCACCACCACCATCTTCACTTTACCAACCAGCACCACCACAACAACACATACCAACCTAGCGACGTCAACCTTCACCAACCACCACCACCACCACAGCACCTAGCAACCTAGCACCGTCAACCTTCACCAACCACCACCACCACCACCACCACCACCACAGCACCTACCGACCCACCACCGTCAACCTTCACCAGCCACCACCACCACAATAATCTCTACCACCGGAGACCACCACAATCAACCATCACTTCTTACTAGTTCAAATACTGTATCAGTCTTCATGTTTACTTGTAAACACCGGGTCAACCTTTTTATCTCTGCCATTTAAAGACTAGAGATTTAAATGCTAGGTATTTAAATACTAGATATTTAATTAAAGCTAAGGATTTTAAGAATAGGAATTTAAAGATTAGGGATTTAAAGACAAGCGATTTAAACACTAGGGATATAAACACAAGGAATTCAGAGACTATTGATTTAAAGACTAAAGATTTATAGACCAGGGATTTGATGCGTTCTGTGAATATTCCTTCTGTATCCTGGGAAGGATGTTAAGGGATTTGTGTTGTAAGCAAATTTAGGATATTTGCTAAATAAGTTTGGCATATTATTCTTCATTATTAATATACCTGGACATATCACAGATTATTTTACTGTTTGTCACTATATATTCCTCAATAATCGGACAATGAAGAGCGGTCGAGAAAATGACGTTAAAACTAAACTGGAAAACACACAGAGAACCTTCACAGCTGCATAAACACAGTCAAGCACCTAAATTACTGGGAGTGCTTGAAGTCACATGTGAGTGTACTCCCTAGAAAGAGGGCCAGAAAGATACATCATAATCTACACCTGGAAAATTCTGGAGAGATTGGTCCTATATCTGCACACTGAAATTACGACTTATGAACACAAGAGGCCTGGCAGACGGTGCACAGGTTACCGCCAAGGAAAAGAAGGGGAGCGATGAGTACACAGAGAAGACTCAGTAAGTGTTAAGGGACCACGACTCTTCAACGCCTTTACTTCAAGCATTAGGGGGATTACCATTGGTAATCTCCCTCATCTGGAGTTCCTTCTTGAAGACAGCCAGGTTACCAACCAACCATTGGTACACTAAGGGAAAACACCATAAGTGTCCGGGGCCCAAGACTGTTCAACAGCCTCCCATCAAGCATTAGGGGAATTGACAATAAACCCCTGGCTGCCTTCAAGAGAGAGCTGGACAGATACCTAAAGTCAGTGCTGGATCAGCCGGGCTGTGGCTCGTACGTTGGACTGCGTGCGGCCAGCAGTAACAGCCTAGTTGATCAGGCCCTGATCCATCGGGAGGCCTGGTCATGGACCGGGCCGCGGGGGCGTTGATCCCCGGAATAACCTCCAGGTAACCTCCAGGTAACCCCTAGCTGTCTTAAGAGGGAACTCCAGATCCTCCCCATCACTCCAAGAGCTTCCCCGTCACCCCATAGCCTCCCCATCACCCCATAGCCTCCCCATCACCCCATAGCCTCCCCATCTCCCCCAGAGTCTCCCCAATCCCTAAAACCAAAACAATACCTAACCTCAATAACTCGTGTCAAAATTCAACCCAACCATTAAGACGCTTCTACCACCTCTTCCCTTTCCCTCCCCATACGCTCCCCTTCCCCTCTCCTTCCCCCTCCCCTCCCGCACGCCCCTCCCCTCAATATTTCCCCTCCTTGAAGGGGTGACATGAAAGACTTGGCCCCCTTCCCTCTCGCAAATAGTACATGGCCTCATAAACATTCCCCTCAGTGATCCCAACATTCCCTCAGTGATCGAAACATTCCCCTCAGTGATCGAAACATTCCCCTCAGTGATCCCAACATTCCCTCCTCAGTGATCCTAACATTCCTCTCGGTGATCCTAACATTCCCTCCTCAGTGATCCCAACATTCCCCTCAGTGATCCCAACATTCCCCTCAGTAATCCTAAAATTCCTTTCTTAGTGGTCCCAACATTCCCACTCGGTGATCCCAACATTTCCCTCAGTGATCCCAACATCTCAGTGATCCCAGTATTTCTTGGTGATCCCAGTATCCCCTCAGTGATTCCAGTATCCCCTCAGTGATTCCAGTAACCCCCAGTGATCCCAGTATTCCCTTAGTAATCCCAGTATTCCCTCAGTGATTCCAGTATCCTCTTAGTGATCTCAGTATTCCCTTAGTGATGCCAGTATCTCCTCAGTGATCCCAGTATCCCCCAGTGATCCCAGTATCCCCCAGTGATCCCTGTATCCCGTCAGTGATTCTAGTATCCCCTCGGGGATCCCAGTATCCCCTCAGTGATCCAAGTATCCCCTCAGTGATCCCAGTATCCCCTCAGTGATCCCAATATCCCCTCAGTGATCCCAGTATCCCCTCAGTGATCCCAGTAAGGCCCTCAAGCGACAACACACACTTGTAGTGTTGTCTCCCGTCTTCTCCTGATCAGCCAAACACTAACCACGGACTGTGACCGTGACAACATTGCTTCTTAAGGGAGAGGGAGAGGCAGGGAGGAAGAGAGAGGGAGAGGCAGGGAGGAAGGGAGGGAGAGGGAGAGGGAAAGGGAAAGGGAAAGGGAAAGGGAGAGGGAGAGGGAGAGGGAGGGAGGGAGGGAGGGAGAGGGAGAGGGAGAAGGGAGAGGGAGAGGGAGAGGGAGGGAGAGGGCGGGATAAAGAGAGATAAGGCATAGATGGAGGGAGAGAGGGAGAAATGTAGGGGAAACAGACAGGGAGGTATACAGAGAAAAGAGAGAGAGAGGAGAGAGAGAGAGGAGAGAGAGAGAGAGAGAGAGAGAGAGAGAGAGAGAGAGAGAGAGAGAGAGAGAGAGAGAGAGAGAGAGAGAGAGAGAGAGAGAGAGACATCTTTGTGGCCAGGTCTCATATCAGGCTTCCCGGCTGACCAGCCGGGGGTCAGTCTACCTTGCACCTGCCTCAATAGCCTGAGTGATAATGACCTGCATGGAGAAACATGCGTATCCCTCCCCTCCCACCCACTGGCATGCTCCCATCACCTTC
>NC_069484.1:24837005-24907005 GCF_026875155.1 Cherax quadricarinatus | reverse complement strand
CTCGACCCCTGCAACTACAATTAGGTGAGTACAATTAGGTGAGTACACACACACACACACACACACATACACACACATACACACACACACACACACACACATGAGATTCAAAGAAGTGTTCACAGAGGAGACAGAAGGGGCTCCAGAAAGACGAAGAGGTGGGGTACACCACCATGTGCTGGACACAGTACACACAACCGAGGAAGAAGTGAAGAGGCTTCTGAGTGAGCTAGATACCTCAAAGGCAATGGGGCCGGATAACATCTCTCCATGGGTCCTGAGAGAAGGAGCAGAGGCGCTATGTGTACCCCTAATAACAATATTCAGTACATCTATCGAAACAGGGAGATTGCCTGAGGCATGGAAGACAGCAAATGTGGTCACAATCTTTAAAAAAGGAGAAAGACATGAAGCACTAAACTACAGACCAGTGTCACTGACATGTATAATATGCAAAATCATGGAGAAGATTATCAGGAGAAGAGTGGTGGAACATCTAGAAAGGAACGATCTCATCACCAGCAGCCAACATGGTTTCAGGGATGGGAAATCCTGTGTCACAAACCTACTGGAGTTCTATGACATGGTGACAGCAGTAAGACAAGAGAGAGAGGGGTGGGTAGATTGCATTTTCTTGGACTGCAAGAAGGCGTTTGACACAGTTCCACACAAGAGATTAGTGCAAAAACTGGAGGACCAAGCAGGGATAACAGGGAAGGCACTACAATGGATCAGGGAATACTTGTCAGGAAGACAGCAGGGGGTCATGGTACGTGGCGAGGTGTCAGAGTGTGCACCCGTGACCAGCGGGGTCCCACAGGGGACCAGGCAGAGCTACGAAGGGATCTGGACAGGCTGCAGACCTGGTCCAGCAATTGGCTCCTGGAGTTCAACCCCACCAAGTGCAAAGTCATGAAGATTGGGGAAGGCCAAAGAAGACCGCAGATGGAGCACAGTCTAGGGGGCCAGAGACTACAAACCTCACTCAAGGAAAAAGATCTTGGGGTGAGTATAACACCAGGCACATCTCCTGAAGCGCACGTCAACCAAATAACTGCTGCAGCATATGGGCGCCTAGCAAACCTCAGAACAGCATTCCGACATCTTAATAAGGAATCATTCAGGACCCTGTACACCGTGTACGTTAGGCCCATGAACATTAAAATGGTATAAAATACCGACAGGTTGTTAGGTAAGACACATATGCAACAGTTAGGTATCTTTATTATGAAACGTTTCGCCTACACAGTAGGCTTCTTCAGTCACTTTAAGGGTGATGGACTGATTACATCGTCTTCAAGTATCTTCTGCTTCTATCAACTTTTCTGTACTTGACTGAAGAAGCCTACTGTGTAGGCGAAACGTTTCATAATAAAGATACCTAACTGTTGCATATGTGTCTTACCTAACAACCTGTCGGTATTTTATACCATTTTAATGTTCAATCTGTCAGACACTGCAACACAAGGGTATCTTGGTACAGACCTGCAATCAACTTCGACAACTTCCACTAGTGAGAGCGGCTGGATTTGAGAGGGACCTGACCTCTCAGCATCTGAGTTCTTACCTCTCCTAGTGGCCTACGTCTCACCTCTTGGCGCTATAAAAAGCTCCATCCTGTCACTTCATCTCCATATTGTTTCATACTATGGAACAATGCTCTTCTCCAGACTGAGGGACTGACCACCTCAAAACTTTAAGGGTGATGGACTGATTACATCGTCTTCAAGTATCTTCTGCTTCTATCAACTTTTCTGTACTTGACTGAAGAAGCCTACTGTGTAGGCGAAACGTTTCATAATAAAGATACCTAACTGTTGCATATGTGTCTTACCTAACAACGTTAGGCCCATATTGGAGTATGCGGCACCAGTTTGGAACCCACAATTAGCCAAGCACGTAAAGAAACTAGAGAAAGTGCAAAAAAAAAAAAAAAAAAAAAAAAAAAAAAAAAAAAAAAAAAAAAAAAAAAAAAAAAAAAAAAAGGAAAAAAAAAAAAAAAAAAAAAAAAAAAGGGAAAAACAAAAAAAAAAAAAAAAAAAAAGGGGGGAGAAAAAAAAAAAAAAAAAAAATAAAAAAGGGAAAAAAAAAAAAAAAAAAAAAGTGGAAAAAAAAAAAAACAAAAAATAAAAAAAAAAAAAAAGGGAGGGGGGGAGAGGGGGAAGGAAAAAAAAAAAAAAAAAAAAAAAAAAAAAAAATAAAAAAAAAAAAATTTTAAAAAAAAAAAAAAAAAGGGGGAAAAAAAAAAAAAAAAATTTTTAAAAAAAAAAAAAAAAAGGGGAAAAAAAAAGAAAAAGAAAAAAAAGTGCAAATGTTTTAACAGACTGCCCAAAGAGCTAAGGGGGTATGTCCTACGGGGAAAGGGGGTTAAGGGGAAATCAAACTGACGACACTGGGGAAAGGGATATAGGGGGGACATGATAACGACTACAAAACTGAGGGAATTGAAAAGGTGGACAAAGACGGTTGTTCCAGAGATGGGACACAGCAAAAGGGGACACAGTTGGAATTTTGAAGAACAGTGAATCACGGGATGTTGGGAAGTATTTTTTAGCCACAGAGTAGTCAGTAAGGGGAATAGTTTGGGAAGCAGTAAGGAGGCAGGATCCAACATATTTTTAAGCGGGGTTGAAAAGTCACGGTTCGGGGAGAGTGACCTAGTAGCGATCAGTGAAGACCCGGGGGCCCGGGAGTTGGGGCTCGACCCCCGCAACCTCAACTAGGTGAGTAAACTGGGTGATATAACACACACACACCACCACACCACACAAACACACACACACCCCAATGAGGATCAGAAGTCATGGAAGGGAAATGAGACGACAAGTTCTTCGGGGCGACTGAAGCTCACAAATTGTCGTTCTTTTTTGGCCCTCAGAGGCGACATATTCAAAAAAAAAATTTTTTAAAAAAATAAGACCAGTGTTGCCAGGGCTTCCAGTGTGACCAGTGTTGCCAGGGCTTCCAGTGTGGCCAGTGTTGCCAGGGCTTCCAGTGGGACCAGTGTTGCCAGGGCTTCCAGTGTGACCAGTGTTGCCAGGGCTTCCCCCCCCCCCCCCAGTGTGACCATGTTGCCGGGGCTTCCAGAGGGGCCGTGTTGCCAGGGCTTCCAGTGGGACCAGTGTTGCCAGGGTTTCCCAGTGTACCAGTGTTGCCGGGTTCCCAGTGGGGCCAGTGTTGCCGGGGCTTCGTGGACCATTTTTGCCGGGGGTTTCCCAGTGGGCCCATGTTCCCAGGGTTTCCCAGTGGAAAGTTTTGCCAGAGTTTCCCAGTGTGGCCAGTTTTTGCGGGGCTTCCCAGTGGGACCATGTTCCGGGTTTCCCCATTTTGGCCCATGTTGCCAGGGCTTCCAGTGGGCCGTTTTGCCGAGTTTCCCCAGGTGACCAGGTTTGCCAGGGCTTCCATGTGACAGTGTTGCCAGGGTTTCCCAGTGTGGCCATGTTCCAACTTCCAGTGGCCCAGTTCCCCCAAGGTTTTCCAGTTTGACCGTGTTGCCGGGGCTTCCAGTGTGGCCAGTGTTCCCAGGGTTCCAGTGGGGCCATTTTGCCAGAGCTTCCGTGTGCCCCAGTTTCCCGGGGCTTCATTTGTGCCATTTTTGCCAGGGTTCCTGGGGCCAAGGTTGCCAGGCTTCAGTGGCCCAGTTTGCCGGGGCTTCCAGGTGGCCAGTTTTGCCGAGCTTCCGTGTGACCAGTGTTCCCAGGGTTTCCCATGGCCCAGGTTGCCAGGGTTTCCAGTGTGGCCATGTTGCAGAGTTCCCAGTGTGACCGGTTGCCGGGGGGGTTTTCCAGTTTGGCCGGGTTTTGCCAAGCTTCCAGTTGGCCGTGTTCCCGGGTTCCAGGGTGATTTAGTGTTGCCAGGGTTCCATGTGGCCAGTTTTTTGCCGAGCTTCCGGGTGTGACCTGTTCCCAGGTTCCATTTTGGCCAGTGTTCCCAGGGCTTCCATGGGACCAGTGTTGCCCAAGGTTCCCATGTACAAGGTTGCCGGGGCTTCCAGTATTACCATTGTTTCCGGGGTTTCCCCAAGTACCGGGTGTTCCAGGGTTTCCCTGTGCCGGTTTTGCCGGGGCTTCCAGTGTTTTATGGTTTCCGGGCTTCCAGTGTGACCGTGTTGCCAGGGTTCCAGTGTGGACCTGTTGCCATGGCTTCCTGTGACCAGTCCCACAGTGCTGCTGTAGTGCTATGCTCTACTACTGCTGGGTTATGCTGCTACGCGTACTGTATATATCTGCTCTGCTGTGCGCGTGCTGCTGTGTGTGTTGCTGCTGGCTCCTGCGCTGCTGCTGCTGTGGTGCTGCTGCTGTTGCGCTGTGCTGCTGTGCTGTGTGCTGCTGTGCTGCGTTGTGTTACTACTACTACTATACTGGCTTTGTGAGATTACTTTAAAAATTTCTTACCTGAAATTTAAAAAAAGAATTGAATGGAAAGGGAAATGTTTGAATACCGTGTGACAGTGAGGTTGAAGAGGACGTGGGACGAGAAGTGGGACAGAAGAGCGTTGCAGAGGGGGTGTGGGAGGACGTGGGACAGAAGTGGTGCAGGGGTGGACAGAGGACCTGACGTGGGGGGAAATGGACCAAGACACGTCATTTAACTTTACAACAAGAGAAATTTAACACGGACTTTTCCGGATGATTGGTTACAGTGTTGCGCCCAAATAAACCCAGGGGAGCATCATCCAGGTAAGTGATAACAGGTGAGGTTCATCCGTTAATGACAGGCCCGCTAGCCGGGAGGCCAACAGGTGAGGTAGCAGGTGGGCTAAGGTTTTTCCCCAACGTCTTGTTCAGCGCAGGGAAATTATAGGCAGGAGATATTAATGTCTTTGCTTAAAATTTTTTGTTGGTGCTTGAAGTGGGGAGGATGGTGGTAGTGGGTGTTTTGGGGGTGGTGAGGGTGGTGGGTAGTGAGGGGTTGGAGGTGGTGAGGTGGTGGTAGTTGGCGTTGGTGGTGGTGGGATGGGGCATGGGCGTTGGGGTGGTGAGGTGGTGGTAGTGGGCGTTGTTGGTGGTGAGGATGGTGGAGGGGTGTTGTTGGTGGGAGGTGGGGTATGGGCGTTGGTGGTGGTGAGGTGGGGTAGTGGGCGTTGGGGGTGGTGAGGATTTGGGGAGGGGGGTTGTTGGTGGTGAGGAGGTGGGGAGTGGGTGTTTTGGTTTTGGTAGGGTGATGGTGTGGGCGTTGGTGGGGGTGGGATGGTGGTTTTTGGGCGTTTGGGGGTGGGGAGGATGGGGGTAGTGGGGTTGGTGGTGGTGGGGGTGGTGGTAGTGGGGGTTGTTGGGGGTGAGGGGGGTTGGTTTGGGTGTTGGTGGTGGGAATGGTGGGGGGGGTGTTTGTGGGGGGGATGGTTAGAGGGTGTTGATGGGGGGTGAAAACTGGGTAGTGGGGGTTTATGGAGTGAGGATGGTGGTGGGGGTGTTGGTGGTGATGGGATGGTGGTTGGGTTTGGTGGGGGGAGGAGGGGGAGTGGGTGTTGGTGGTGGTGAGGATGGTGGTACAGGGGTGTTGGTGGGGGTGTGGATGGTGGGATGGGTGTTTGGGGTGGTGAGGGGGGGGGGTAGTGGGGGTTGGTGAGGGGGTGGTTGGGGGGTTGGTGAGGATGGGGTAGTGGGTGTTGGTGGTGGGGGATGGTGCTAGGGTGTGGTGGTGGTCAGGGTGGTGGTAGTGGGTTTGGTTGGGGGGTGAGGAAGGTGGTTTTGGGTGTTGGTGGTGGTGAGGTGGTTTTGTGGGTGATGGGGGCGGTGAGGATATGGTGTGGGTGTTGGGGGGTGGTGGGGATGGTGGTAGCGGGGTTGGGGGGGTGAGGGGTGGTGGTAGTGGGTTTTTGGTGGTTTTTGAGGGTGGTGGTAGTGGGTTGGTGGTGGTGAGGGATGGCAGTGGGGGGGTTGGGGGTGGTGAGTGGTGGGAGTGGGTGTTGGTGGTGGGGAGGATAGTGGAGTAGGTTTGGTGGTGTGAAGGGGGGGTGTGGGTGTTTTGGGGTTTTGGGGAGGTTTTGGGGGTAGTGGGTTTGGTGTGGTGAGGTGGTGGGAGTGGGGGTTGGTGGTGGTGAAGGGTGGTGGTAGTGGGTTTGGTGGTGGTGAGGATTGGAGTGGGGGTTGGTGGGTGAGGATGGGTAGGGGTTTGGTGGGGGGTGGGATAGTGGTAGTAGTTTGGTGGTTGAAGAAGGTGGGGAGTGGGTGTTTTTTTTAATTTTTAGGGGGTTTTGGTGGGGGTGAGGGGGGGGGTAGTGGGGTTGGGGGGTGAGGATGGTGGAGGGGGTTGGTGGGGAAGGATGGGGGTATGGGTGTTGGTGTGGTGAGGTGGGGAGGGGTGTTGGTGGAGGGGGGTGGTGGTAGTGGGAGTTGGTTTGGAGGGGGTATGGGATTGGGGTGGTGGGATGGGTGGAAAGGGGGGTTGGTGGGGGGAGGGTGGTGGAGTGGGTGTTGGTGGTGGTGAGATGGTTGGAGTGGGTTGTTTGGTGGTGGTGAGTTTTGGTGGGGGTGGGTGTTGGTTGTGGGGAGGATGGGGGAGGGGTGGGGGTGGTGGTGAGGACTGGAGTGGGTTTGGTGGGGGGTGGGATTGGTAGGGGTGTTGGTGGGGGTGGGTGGGGGTGGGGTTGGTTGGTTAGGGAGGTGGTAGTGGGGTTGGGGTGGGAAGGAGGGGTAGTGGGTTTGGGGTGGGATGGGGTTTTTTGGGGGGGTTTGGGGAGGGAGGATGGTGGTAGTGGGAGTTTGGGAGGTGGGGGTAGTGGGTTTTGGTGGTGGGGTGAGGATTTGGGGGGTTTGTGGGTGTTGGTGGGGTGGAGGTGGGGGGTAGGGGTTTGGTGGGTTGAGGATGGGGGTTGTGGGTGTTGGTGGTGGGAGGGGGGGGTGTGGGGTTTGGTGGTGAGGATGGTGGTAGTGGGGTTGGTGGTGGGGAGGATGTGGTAGTGGGGGTGTTGGTGGTGTGGGATGGTGGTAGTGGGTTTGGTGGTGGGGGGGGAGGTGGTATGGGTGTTGTTGGGGTGGGATGGTGGGAGGAGGGGTGTGGGGTTGGGGGGGTGGGGAAGGGGTAGGGGTGTTGGGGGGGTGAGTTGGTTGGGGGTTTATGGGGGTGAGGGTGGTGGGAGTGGGTTAGTGGTGGTGAGAATGGGGTTGGGGGTGTTGGGGTGGTGAAAGGTGGTGGTTTAGTGGGTGTTGGGGGGTGAGGATGGTAAGGGTGTTGTGGTGGGGAGGATGGTGGTAGTGGGGTGGTGGTGGAAAAATGGGGTATGGGTTGTGGTGTAGGTGGTGGTAGGGGGTGTTAGTGGTGGTGGTGGTAGTGGGGTTTTTGTTGGAAGTGAGGAGGGGTTTGGGGGTGTTGGGGTGGGGAGGGTGGTGGGAGGGGTGTTGGTGGGTTTTGGGGGATGGGGGTAGGGGGGTTGGTGGGGTGAGGATGGTGGGAGTGGGGGTGGTGGGGGTGAGGGGTGGTATGGGGGTTTGGGGGGTTTGGGGGGATGTGGAGGGGTGTTGGTGGGGGGGGTTGGGTTTTTGGGGGGTTTGGGGGGGTGAGGAAAGTGGTGTGGGTTTGGGGTGGTGAAGTGGTGGGTAGTGGGGTTGGTTTGGTGGGTGGGGTGTGGGTGTTGGGGGGGGTGAGGTGGTGGGGAGGTGTTGGTGGGGTGGGGATGGTGGGGTGGGGGTTGGGGGGGGTGGGAGGTGGTATGGGTGTTGGTGGTGGTGAGGTGGGGTAGTGGGGTGTTGGTGGGGGGGATGGTGGTAGTGGGCGGGTGAGGATTTTAGTGGGTTGGGGGGGAGGTGGGGGGAGGGGTTTGGGGGGGGGGGGGTAGGGGTGTTGGGGGTGAGGATGGGTGGTAGGGGTTGTGGGGTTGGGGAGGATGGGGGAGGGGTGTTGGTGGTGGGAAGAGGGGAGTGGGTGTTTTTGGGGTGGTGAGGTTGGTGGTAGTGGGGGGTTGATGGGGGGGGTGGTTGTATGGGGTAGGGGTGGTGGTAGGGTTTGTGGGCGTGGTGGTGGGGATGGTGGTTTTAGTGGGTGTTGGTTTGGTGGGAGGATGGTGTATGGGTGTTAGGGGGGGAGGGTGGTAGTAGGGGGTGTTATGGGTGAAGATGGGGTAGGGGGTTGTGGAGTGAGGGTGGTGGTAGTGGGTGTTGGGGTGGGAGGGGTGGTGGAAATGGGTGTTGGTGAGGTGGTGGGATGGGGTTTGGGGGTTGAGATGGTGGAGTGGGTGTTTTGGGGGTGGTGACATGGGTATTTGGGGGGTTGGTGGTGGATGGGTAGGGGTGGGTTTTTGGGGGGGATTTGGTGGGTGGGGGTGGGTTTGGGTGGTTATTGTTGGTTGTGCTTTTTTGGGGTTTTTGGGGGGATTGGTTGGGTGTGGTGGGGGGGGATGGGGTAAAATTGTTGGTGGTGGTGGGGGGTTAGTGGGGTTTTTGGTGGGGTGAGGTGGTGGGTAGTGGGGGTTTGGTTACGATGGTTTTTTTTGGTGGTGGGGGAGGTGGTGGTAGGGGTGTTGGGGTGGTGAGGTTGGTGGTGTGGGTGTTGGTGGGGGTTGGTGGTGGTATGGGGGTTGGTGGTGGTAAGTTGGTGTGTGGGTGTGGGGGTGGTTTTTATGGTTTTGGTTTTGGGGTGGGATTGGGGGTGGTTGTGGTGTTGGGGTTTTGGTGGTGTTGGTTGGGTGTTGTGGTGGTGGGTTTTGGGGTGAAATTTTTGTTGTGGTGGGGTGGGTGTAATAAATGTTTGTGGCCACCCATCAATAGGGAACACAACCGGCTGGTCTTTGAACCACATGTTTTACAGTATACGTTATCCGGTTAAAATTACTTCCTATATTTGTAAAAAATATTTTTAATTTTGTTTTGTGTTTGTTTTGTGTGTTTTGGTGGTTTGGATTTTTTGTTGGGTTTTTTATTTTGTGTGTTTTGTTTTTTTTTGTGTGTGTTGGGTTGTTTTTTTTTTGGTTTTTTGGGTGTGTGTGGGGTGGTGTATGTGTGTGTGTGTGTGTGTGGTGTTGTGTGTGTGTGTGTGTGTGTGTGTGTGTGTTTTGTGTGTGTGTGTGTGGGTTTTGTGTTGGTTGTGTGTTGTGGTGTGTGTGTGTATGTGTGTGTGTGTGTGTGTGTGTGTGTGTTTTGTGTGTGTTTTTATGTGTGTGTGTTTGTGTTTGTGTACTCACCTAGTTGCACTCACCTAGTTGAGGTTGCAGGGGTCGAGTCCAAGCTCCTGGCCCTAGGTCACTCTCCCTGAACCATGAGCTTTATCGTACCTCTGCTTAAAGCTATGTATGGATCCTGCCTTCAGTACATCGCTTCCCAAACTATTCCACTTCCTGACTACTCTGTGGTTTAAAAGAAATACTTCTAACATCCCTTTGATTCATCTGTGTCTTTAGCTTCCAACTGTGTCCCCGTTTTGCTGTGTCCAATCTCTGGAACATCCTCTCTTTGTCCACCTTGTCAATTCCTCTCAGTATTTTGTAAGTCGTTATCATGTCCCCCCTATCTCTCCCTGTCCTCCAGTGTCGTCAGGTTGATTTCCCTTAACCTCTCCTCATAGGACATACCTTTTAACTCTGGGACTAGTCTTGTTGAAAACCCCTTTGTACTTTCTCTAGTTCTTTACATGTTTGGTTTGGGTGTGGGTTCCAAACTGGTGCCGCATATCCAATTGGGCCTAACGTACACAGTGTACAGGGTCCTGAACGATTCCTTATTAAGATGTGGAATGCTGTTCTGAGGTTTGCTAGGCGCCCATATGCTGCGCAGTATTGGTTTATGTGCGCTTCAGGAGATGTGTCTGGTGTTAAAACTCACCTCAAGAATCTTTTTCCTTGAGTGATGTTTGTAGTCTCTGGCCCCTAGACGTACTCCATCTGCGGTCTTCTTTGCCCTTCCCCAACCCTTTCTTGACTTTGCACTTGGTGGGATTAAAACTCCAGGAGCAGTTGCTGGACCAGGTCTGCAGCCTGTCCAGATCCCTTTGTATTTCCGCCTGGTCTTCGATCGAATGAACTCTTCTCATCAACTTCACGTCATCTGCAAACAGGACACCTGGGAGTTTATTCCTTCCGTCATGTCGTTCACAAATTACCGAAAACGCACTGGTCCTAGGAATGACCCCTGTGGGACCCCGCTGGTCACAGGTGCCCAATCTGACACCTCCCCCACGTACCATTACTCGCTGCTTTTCTTCCTGACAAGTATTCCCTGATCCATTGAAGTGCCTTTCCCCTGTTATCCCTGTTTGGGTCCTCCAGTTTTTTGCACTAATCTTTGTGTGGTACTGGTGTCAAACGCCTTCTTGCAGTCCAAGAAAATGCAATTACCCACCCCTCTCTCTCTTGTCTTACTGCTGTCACCATGTCATAGAACTCCAGTAGGTTTGTGACACAGGATTTCCCGTCTCTGAAACCATGTTGGCTGCTGGTGATGAGATCATTCCTTTCTAGGTTTTCCCAAACCATTCTTCTCCTGATAATCTTCTCCTGTTTTTGGGCATATATTACATGTCAGTGACATGGTCTGTAGTTTAATGCTTCATGTCTGTCTCCTTTTTTAAAGATTGGGACCCATTTGCTGTCTTCCATGCCTCAGGCAATCTCCCTATTTCGATAGATGTATTAAATATTGTTGTTAGGGGTACACATAGCGCCTCTGCTCCCTCTCTCAGGAGCCATGGAGAGATGTTATCTGGCCCCATTGCCTTTGAGGTATCTAGCTCACTCAGAAGCCTCTTCACTTCTTCCTGGGTTGTGTGTACTGTGTCCAGCACATGGTGCTGTACCCCACCTCTCCGTTTTCTGGAGCTCCTTCTGTCTCCTTTTGTGAACACTTCTTTGAATCTCTTGTTGGGGTTCTCATATACTTCACGGTCATTTTTTTTGGGTCCTCCTCCTTCCTTCCCTTACCCCTAAATTACCTGGTCCTTGAGGGTTTTGTTTTTTCCTGATGTGGCTGTATAACAGCTTCGGGTCAGATTTGGTTTTGCTGCTATGTCGTTTTCATATTGACGTTGGGCCTCCCTTCTTACTGTGATATTCGTTTCTTGCTCTCGACTGCTCTCCTTATTCTCCTGGGTCCTTTGTCTTCTATATTTCTTCCATTCCCTAAACACTTGGTTTTTGCCTCCTTGCATCTTTGGGTGAACCATTTGCTCATCCTGGCTTTTTTCATTATTCCTGTTACCCTTGGGTACAAACCTCTCCTCAGCCTCCTTGCACTTTGTTGCTACATATTCCATCATCTCATTAACTGGCTTCCCTCCCAGTTCTCTGTCCACTGAACCTCATTCAGGAAGTTCCTCATCCTGTGTAGCCCCCTTTCCTGTAGTTTGGTTTCATTTGCCCTGGCCTTCCTGCTTCCCCTCCACTTGTAGCCTACTGTGTATTCGAAGCTCAAAACCACATGATCGCTGGCCCCAAGGGGTCTTTTTTATGTGATGTCCTCATATCTGCACTACTAAAGGTGAATACTAAGTCCAGTCTTGCTGGTTCATCCTCTCCTCTCTCTCTTGTAGTGTCCCTTATGTGTTGGTACATGAAGTTTTCCAGTACACCTCCATCATCTTAGCCCCCATGTATCTTGGCCCCCATGTGGCTCCAAGTTCTCCCATTCGATCTCCTTGTGGTTAAAGTCGCCCATGATCGGGAAAGCTTTGCCCTGCATGCATGAGCTCTTCTGGCCCACTGTCCCGTGTGTCAACCATCACTCTATTGCTCTCGTCATACTCTTGCCTTGGCCTCCTGCTGTTCTGTGGTGGGTTATACATCACTGCAATTATCACCTTGGGACCTGCAGAGTGAAGCGTTCCCGCTATGTAATCACTTTCTTCTTCGCTGTCTCCTCTCTCCAGCTCATCAAAATTCCATCGGTGTTTGATCAGCAATGCCACTCCTCCACCCCCCCTGTTCCTTCTGTCTTTTCTCAGGATCTGGTATCCTGCTGGAAAGATGGCATCGCTATGATGTCTGGTGATGCCTCTTTGACTCTTTCGTGCCACTCCTCCCACTTGTTTGTTATTCCATCAGCATTTGTGTACCATACCTTCAGTTTCCTTTCCAACACTGTGGTTTGGGGAAGGCCTGTGGAGGTGGGAGACCTGGTAGCATACTGTGGGATTCTATGGTTGGGGGTTGGGTGGAAGCTGTGGGTATGGATTGTATTGTGTGTTGGGATGGTGTGATAGGTCGTGGGGTTCTGAGGATAGTTGTGTGTGTGCTTGCCCTTGCTGCTCTGTTCTGCTCTGACACCTCTGCTGGTTCCATCCTTGTCTCCTTTCCCAGCTCCTCTCGCTTTTTTGTCCTCTCCCTCAGCTACTGTCTCTCTGTTTGAGTTCTGTCTCTGTCTAGGAACACCTTCTTGTACTCTTCCGAGCTTTTCAACCGTGGTTTCTCTTGGAGGATCCTGTTCCGCACTGTTTTTGTCCTGAGAATCAGCTTGATTGGTCGGTTTCTCCCCTTCAAGTACCCCCCTATTCTCTGAAAATTTACAATCTCATCCATGTCTTCTCCCCCTATTTCCGTGATGATTTTCTCAATCTCCTTTCTTTCTTCCTGCCGTCTTTCAGTGTGTGTTTCCTTTCCTCTCTCTCCCGAAGCCCTGGATAATCATGATTTTGCCCTTTCCTCCTTCCATTGCCTCTCCCTCTGTGACTCTGGTTCCTGTCTGCATGTGGTCATTTTCTCCCTTGATTTTTCAAGTGGCTCTTGGTAACATGGTTGTGCCCAGCATTCGACCTATCTCCATCTCCATCTGCACCGGCTGCTCTTCCCGTCCACTCCCTGGCCTTCTTTGCAGGTGGGTAAGACCTTAGCATAATTCATATCTCCTTCCTTCCTGTTCAGCCTCTCAGCTTCGTATGGTGTGTCTTTTTTGGTCACTACCCCCGAGACTTGCTTCAGCCTGTTTACCTCAAATTCTAGGACCTTTACCCTGGTAAATGCAGTTTCGACTTGTGCCTCCCAATTCTTCGTCTCCTTCTCCAACCTTTTTTCCCATTTCACAGAGAGCTCTTTTTCCATTTTTTCAGAAAGCTCTCCTAATTTTCTCTCCCATTCTTGCTCTATCCCCTTCTACTGCTCCTCATCCATTTCCCTACCAGTACCATTGTCATCTGATCCCTGATTCCTGCGAGTCCCAACCATTTTTTTTTTTTAGTGAAAGAGAGAGAGAAAGAGAAAAAGAAAAAGGGGGAGAGAGTGAGAGAGAGGGAGAAAGGAGAGAAGGGGAGGGTAGAAGGAGGGAAAAGAGGGAAAAAGGGGGAGAAAGTGAGAGAGAGGGAAAAGGTAAGAGAGAGGGGGGGAGTGACAAGGGGAAGAGAGGGGAGAGAGAGAGAAAAGAGGAAGGAGTAAGAGAGGAAGAGAGAGAGGGAGAGAGAGAGGAAGAGAGGTGAGAGGAAGAGAGAGAGGAAGAGAGAGAGGATGAGAGAAAGGGGGGAGAGAGAGAGAGAGAGAGAGGGGGAGAGAGAGAGAGAGAGAGAGAGAGAGGAAGAGAGAGAGAGAGAGAGAGAGGGGAGAGAGAGAGAGAGGAAGAGAGAGGAGAGGAGAGGGAGAGAGATGGGGGGGAAAGGGTTAGAGGGTCACTTCCCAGGAAGGTGTTTAAATCCTGTATATGTGTGTGTGTGTGTGTGTGTGTGTGTGTGTGTGTGTGTTGTGTGTGTGTGTGTGCATGTGTGTGTGCTGTGTGTGTGTAATCATCTAGTTGTACTCACTAGTTGAGGTTGCGGGGGTCGAGTCCGAGCTCCTGGCCCCGCCTCTTCACTGATCGCTGTGTGTGTGTTTTGTGTGTGTGTTTTGTGTGTGTGTGTGTGTGTGCTACAGTCATTCAAGTACCTAACAGCAGAGCTGTTCTCACCAAAAGTGTGGTGCATATGTTTATGGTAAACAGTCCTTATTTCCCATGTATGTACTACATATGTATTGCATATGTACCCGATCTCTTGGTTCCCACTGTAGTCTTATGCGTTTAAAATTACGTTCAAAATAAATACATAGGCTTCGCCTATATGCCGCTACCTCTAATTCTAATAAATGCCAGTAAATGCTGCTTGTTCTAATTCTGATAGCTCGAGGAGAGTGACCCCCAATTCCAGCTAGAGACAGGTACTATTGACCCCATGCACTCAAAAATAGGTGAATATTACTTGCGGCTGGCGTGGAGTAACGTTGAGGGTCTGTCCTGTCCCCGAAGTTGATGTTTGATGCTTCTCGGTAATTTTTCCACTAACTTCCTGTATGCACTATAGTGTCTAGCTCTTCTAATTTTTTTCACTCACTCACTGTATTACTGACACATCTATACATATCTCTTATCTCCTGGTCTTGAGTCGCACTTATTCTTCAAAATACCCCACTGCGTTATTATGGCAACACTATTTAGGCCTGACACAACCGTTCACACTTCCAACGGCCCCCACTAAACATTCAGCCACTATTTCCTTTGTTTTCTTTTCTGTGATCACTTATATTTCCTTTTTTCGGGGCTTAAGTGATTATATGCACTCTTAAGCGTGCACACGCTTATATCCCACACTCTATTCCTTATGGCACAGTCAGAAATTATCACCAAAACACGAGCTCAAACCGCGTGACTCCTCCACGAGTGTGTGTGTGTGTGTGTGTGTGTACTCACCTAGTTGAGGTTGCGGGGGTCGAGTCCGAGCTCCTGTGTGTGTGTGTGGTGTGTGTGTGTGTGTGTGTGTGTGGTGTGTGTGTGTATGTGTGGGGGTGTGTGTGTGTTTTGTGTGTGTGTGTGTGTGTGTGTTAGTTAGTGTGTGTATGTATGTGTGTATGTGTGTGTGTACTCACCTATTTGTACTCACCTATTTGTGGTTGCAGGGGTCGAGTCTTAGCTCCTTGCCCCGCCTCTTCACCGGTTGCTACTGGGCCCTCTCTCTCCCCGCTCCATGAGCTTTATCAAACTCGTCTTAAAACTGTGTATGGTTCCTGCCTCCACTACGCCATTTTCTAGGCTATTCCAATGCCTTACAACTCTATGACTGAAGAAATACTTCCTAATTTCTCTCTGACTCATTTGTGTCTTCAACTTCCAATTGTGGCCTCTTGTTTCTGTGTCCCCTCCCTGGAACATTCTGTCTTTGTCCACCTTGTCTATTCCACGCAGTATTTTAATATGTCGTTATCATTTCCCCTGACCCTCCCGTCCTCCAGTGTCGTCAGGCCGATTTCCCCTTTAAACTTTCTTCATAGGACATTCCCCTTAGCTCTGGAACTAACCTTGTCGCAAACCTTTGTAACTTTCTCTAGTTTCTTGACGTGCTTTATCAAGTGCGGGTTCCAAAAAGTGCTGCATACTCCAGTATGGGCCTGACATACACGGTGTACGTGTCTTGAAGGATTCCTTACTAAGGTATCGGAATGCTGTTCTCAGGTTTGCCAGGCGCCCAAAATGCTGCAGCAGTTATCTGATTGATGTGTGCTTCCGGAGACATGCTCGGTGTTATACTCACCCCAAGATCTTTCTCCTTGATTGACGTTTGCAGTCTTTGGCCACCTAGCCTATACTCTGTCTGTGGTCTTCTGTGCCCTTCCCCTATCTTCATGACTTTGCATTTGGCAGGATTAAATTCGAGAAGCCATTTGCTGGACCAGGTGTCCAGTCTGTCCAGGTCTCTTTGAAGTCCTGCCTGGTCCTCATCAGATTTAATTCTCCTCATTAACTTCACATCATCTGCAAACAGGGACATTTCTGAGTCTAACCCTTCCATCATGTCGTTCACATATACCAAAAATAGCACTGGTCCTAGGACCGACCCCTGTGGGACCCCGCTCAGGTATTCTCTGATCCATTGCAGTGCCCTTCCTGTTATATGCGCCTGATGCTCTAGCTTCTGCACTAATCTCTTGTGAGGAACTGTGTCAAAGGCCTTCTTGCAGTCCAAGAAGATGCAATCAACCCACCCCTCTCTCTCGTGTCTTACTTCTGTTATTTTATCATAAAACTCCAGAAGGTTTGTGACACAGGATTTGCCTTCCATGAATCCGTGCTGGTTGGCATTTATACTCTTGTTCCGTTCCAGGTGCTCCACCACTCTCCTCCTGATAATCTTCTCCATAATTTTGCATACTATACACGTCAATGACACAGGTCTATATTTTTAGTGCCTCTTTTCTGTCTCCTTTTTTAAAAATGGGAACTACATTTGCCGTCTTCCATACCTCAGGTAGTTGCCCAGTTTCAAGGGACGTGTTGAAGATTGTGGTAAGTGGCACGCACAACATATCTGCTCCCTCTCTAAGGACCACGGGGATGTTGGTCCGGTCCAATGCCTTTGAGGTATCGATGTCCCTTAGCAGTTTCTTCACCTCCTCCTCATCTGATGTATGTCGTCCAACACTTGTTGGTGTATTCCTTGCTGGTGTCCCCATCTGGTGTGTCCCCCCAGAGTCCTTCCTGTCTCTACTGTAAATACTTCCTTAAATCTCGTGTTGAGCTCCTCACATACCTCTTGGTCGTTTTTTGTGAGTTCTCCACCTTCTTTCCTCAGCCTTATCACCGGGTCCTTGACTGTTGTCTTCCTCCTAATGTGGCTATACAGCAGTTTCGGGTCAGATTTGACTTTCGATTGCTATGTCGTTTTCATACTGTCGCTGGGGCCTCCCTCCTTATCTGTGCATACTCGTTTCTGGCTCTTCAAACTAATCTCCTTGTTTTCCTGGGTCCTATGCCTCCTGTACCTTTTCCATTCTCTGTTGCACTTAGTTTTTGCCTCCCCCCTACACCTTCGGGTAAACCAAGGACTCGTTTGGTCTTCCTATTATTTCTTTTTCCCCTTTGGGGAACAAACTTTCCTCTGCCTCCTTGCACTTTGTTGCCACATATTCCATCCATCTCGTTTACTGTTTTTCCTACCATTTCTCTGTCCCACGGGAACCTCCTGCAGGAAGTTTCTCATACCTGTGTAGTCCCCCCTTTTAAGTTTGGCCTGTCCCTTCATTCCTGTTACCTTCTCCATTTTGTAACTCTACTATATAATCAAAACTCAGAACCACGTGATCGCTAGCTCCAAGGGGCTTCTCGTAAGTGATGTCCTCAATGTCTGAACTGCTCAGGTGAACACAAGATCCAGTCTTGCTGGCTCATCCTCCCCTCTCTCTCTGGTTGTGTCCCTGAACATTTTGAGCATGAGGTTTTCAAGTACCACATCCATCATCTTGGCTCTCCATGTTTGGGGACCCCCATGTGGCCCCCAGGTTTTCCCAGTCGATCTCCCTGTGGTTGAATTCGCCCATTACCAGAAAACCTTTGCTCTGCTCGAGTGAACTCTTCTTGCCACCTCAGCCAGTTGTGTCCACCATCACCCTGTTGTTTTCTTCGTACTCCTCTCTTTTTGGGCCCCCTGCAGTTTTTGTGGTGGGTTATACATCACTCCAATGACTACTTTATGTTCTCCGGGCTGAATTGTACCTACAATGTAGTTTTTTCTCCAATCATGTCCATGCCTTTCCCTTTCCTCAATCCCCTCGGTTTTTAATGAGCAGTGCAACCCCTCCTCCCCTTCTACTCCTTTACCCTTTCCTCAGGATCTGATATCCCGTTGGGAAGATTGGTTGTTATTGTCTCAGCGAGTTTTGTTTCTGTGACTGCTATGATGTTGGGGATTTTTCACTGATTCTTTCGTTCCACTCCTCATGTTTATTCGTTATTCCATCCGCATTTGTGTACCAAACTTTCAGTTTCTTTTCTATCATTGTGGTCATGCAAGAATATTGGGCTGGGGGAGCGAGAGCCTTGGTGGGGCCTATATGGGGCTGTGGTGTAGGTGGGGTTTGTGATGATGGGGGTGGGGTCAGAATGCCCCTAAGGGACAGCTGTTGGGGTGAGGTTTTTGATATGGGGGTTGGTGGCAGAGGGAACAGTGGTGGGTTGTAGTATAGGTTGCCCCAGTTGCGTTGGGAATGTCGCGGTTGGAGTCTTTTGGTGGGAGATTCTGTGGGGTGTGTTTGCCCTTCCTCCTGTTGTCTGGGGCCTGCTCATTTTCGTCATTGGGCCCCTCGTTCCTCCTTGCGTCTCGTACCCTCTCTTTCAGTGTAGTCCTTTCTTCTTGTGTTCTGTCGCAGTCGAGGTATACTCTCTGGTACCCCTGTTTGTCCCTCATCTTGCTTTCTCTTGCAGAATCCTGGGTTTGAACTGATTCTTCCTTGAAAGTTACTCTGACAGGCCGTATCCTTTCCCAAACGCAAACCACCCAATTCTCTGAAAATTTGTCACCTGGGTCATATCGCCATCACCTATTGTTTTCATGATGCCTTCAATCATTTTTTTTTCCTCCTGTTTTTTTTTCTTCAAAGTTGTCCCCCTTGGCTTCTTGGAGCCCGTACACAAAAACTGACCTCGCCCTTTCCTCCTCCCACTGAGTCTCCATCTGGGTTCCTCTGAGGCATTTTATTTCCTTCCATTGACATGTTCTTGTGGGGTGTGTTTTGTGTGTGTGGTGTGTGTGTGTGTGTGTGTGTGTTAGTTAGTGTGTGGTATGTGTTGTGTGTGTGTGTATTGTGTTTGTGTGTGTGTGTTGTGTGTGTGTGTTTTGTGTGTTTTGTGTGTGTGTGTGTGTGTGTGTGGTGTGTTGTGTGTGTGTGTGTGTGTGTGTGTGTGTTTGGTGTTTGTGTGTGTGTGTGTGGGGTGTGTGTGTGTGTGTGGTGTGGGGTGTGTGTGTGTGTGTGGTGTGTGGGGTGTGTGTGTCAAAAAATTTGTAACATTTATACGTAGAAATAAAAATTATTATTATTATTATTATTATTATTATTATTATTATTATTATTATTATTATTATACTTAAACGTTCATGGCTGGTCAGTCTTCTTTAGTCAAAGGATGATGAGGCAGCGGAGTGACTTCGACGAAGTGAAGCAGGCTTTGTACGTAGTTTAAAGAACAGGTACTACGGGGCCCACCAGTATCAGGGAGCCTATCCAGGAGGAACGGCAAGAAGCAGAACCACGAGCCGAGACCCGACCCCCCGCAACCGTAAATAGGCGAGAGCATTCGCACGCACACACACACACACACGCACACACACACACACACACACACACACACACACACACACACACACACACACACACACACACACACACACACACACACACACACACACACACACACACTTCCCACAGGTAAAAGTACATCCCCAAAAGATTTGAAAACAGTCAAAGTGGCCGGGAGAGCGACCTGAACGACTGCCTTCATATTGTACACGACCTGAGGGGGAATGTCAACAAGTAGCGCTGCAACACGCACAGACCCTCCTCCTCCACTCCCCTCAAGGTCCACCTCCACGCTACACGCCGGCCGCAACGCCGACCTTAAATGAGGCTGTGGAATCGCACTCTTCTGCCCCGCGGAGTGTATATTAAGCACAGAGAACTGGGGTTGTTAATTATTGTAAAATGGATTGATGCGAGCGCTGCCTTCCCCCCTACCAGCGCTGCCTTCCCCCCTACCGCTTAATCTGAACGCACTGCCGACTTTATCCCTTGCCAGTAACTGCACTACTTGTTGTGGTTAGTGTCGGGTGTGTTGCTGTCGCAACTCTCGCCTCCTGCCGACCATCACAGGGAAAACGAACGTAGGAGCAAGACAGGGAGAGGTAATCATGCCGGAGGAATTCGTTGGAAATATTTATATATTTATATATATATATACATATATAGATATATATATATATAAAAAAGAACATAACTGGTGGCATCGGGGTGTGCAGTAAACGGGAGTCGAGCTGCCAATTGCCAACGAGTCGCTGAATATCGTTCACATCAAAATTTGATATTGCTGGGTTGTGATTCACACTGGTGCGTGGTGAGCTTCCCTCTTGCACGCTCTCCTCACGCCCACGCACGCCCATACTCCGCCCCTCCTACGCCCATCTCCACCCTGCCAAAACCCTACAAAATATCCGGGCAATGCAACGAGGAAGGAAGAAAGGATGGCGACTTGTGGGGCGAGAGAGGTGAAGAAATATGAGAACGGACTATATTCTAAGAGAGAGGCGGTTGCAGGGTGGGTAGTGCAGAGTGCAGCATATTGCACACTTTGTTGCAAGCCTCCCACTTCACCCGCCGTCTCTTTCTAATGTTGCTGCCGCCCCAGCAAAAATACACATGCATACGCACGCACAAATATAAATGGGACAGCATCCAGGTCCTTCAAAAACGATGATTAAGCACGAGGAACGTGAGCAATATTAATCAGTGGTGATGCTTATTGCAAAAGTGTGGAGGCACGCGGCCACGCCGGCGTCTGCAACATCTTGTTGCAAATTAACAGGTCAACTGAATTCCCTCACATGTTCCTAGCGTTCACTGCTGCCCAGAAATCAACACTCTCTCTTTGTTTTACGAAAAATATTTTTTCTTCATCATTGAATTCGCTACACATAAATAGTTTTATTTTGTTATGTATATATATATATATATATATATATATATATATATATATATAAATATATATATATATATATATATATATATATATATATATATATATATATATTTTATATATAATGTGTGTGTGTGTTACCATTTTGTCCTAGGCACGCATATACAACACTTGCCCTGTTGTATACGCGCGCGCGCGCGCGTGTGTGTGTGTGTGTGTGTGCAATATATAATCAAAGATTAAGTCTACACAACACAGTGTGAAGACACCATCAAGGAACTCATAGACGAAGTCCAGTCATTACTAGTATAAGTTAAGTCCACAAAGCTGCACATTCTTAGTCCACTTGCAGAGACTGAGTCCACACCATACTATGCGGAATTAAGAATCCAGTCATGCAAACACAAGAACTAACAACAACAAAATCAGTCACAGTGTACTCAAGCACTCAGTGAGTCACCACAGGTCAGATGCATCACAGGTCACCAGTCTGCTCCACAGCAATGTCCAACTATGTATTTAAAAGTATTCGAGTTCACTCTGTGGGTGAAGGCTCCAGACACAAAACAATGATGAGAAATTCACGGTTTTAAAATGACACATATAAGGTGCTTGCATGTGAGGCTATGTTAATGGAGACAGAGCAGGAACTCACATCATTCCCAGTCGGCAGTATATCTCAGACTGCTGACCTCTAAAGGAGTATAGGAGTGGAAGGATGCAATTGGCACTTTGCCAAATTGTTGCAGTCAGTGCAAGGTGGAAATGAACACCTCCACCTCAACACTTCAATATTTAAATAATATATCAATTTTAATCTACATTATAAAAAAAATTGTAAATATATAAAAACTAAACTCAAGTGATGAACGACTATCAGTGACCAAGCAGAAGAATGGACGGGAGTTCGAACCTGCTGCATGTTAAGACCAAATTTACTGCCACCACTGCTACCCTAGCTACTATCACAACCCCCTCACCCCACCACCACTACTATCCTCACCACCACAACCGCTACCCTCCTCACCACCACCATCACCATCGCTGCCCTCCTCCTCACCACCACCACCGCTGCCCTCCTCACCACCACCACGGCTTTCCTTCATCACCACCACCACCACCACCGCTGCCCTCCTCACCACCACCACCGCTACCCTCCTCACCACCACCATCACCATCGCTGCCCTCCTCCTCACCACCACCACCGCTGCCCTCCTCCCCCACCACCACGGCTTTCCTTCATCACCACCACCACCACCACCGCTGCCCTCCTCACCACCACCACCGCTACCCTCCTCACCACCACCATCACCATCGCTGCCCTCCTCCTCACCACCACCACCGCTGCCCTCCTCACCACCACCACGCTTTCCTTCATCCCACCACCACCACCGCTGCCCTCCTCACCACCCACCACCGCTGCCCTCCTCACCACCACCACCACTACCCTTTACCACCCCCACCGCTGCCCCTACCACCACCACCGCTACCTTCCTCACCACCACCACCACACACCGCTGCCCTTCTCACCACCACCACCACTACCCTCCTCACCACCACCACCGCTGCCCTTCTCAAACCCCCACCACCGCTGCCCTCACCACCACCCGTACCCCCCTCACACCACCACACCGCTGCCCTTCTCACCACCACCACCACTACCCTCCTCACCACCACCACTACCTCTCCCCACCACCACCACCGCTGCCTTCTCACCACCACCACCGCTGCCCTCACCACCACCGCTACCCTCCCCACCACCACCACCACTACCCTCCTCACCACACCAGCTGCCCTCCTCCCACCACCACCGCTGCCCTCCTCACCACCACCACTGCTACCCTCCTCACCACCACCACCACTACCCTCCTCACCACCACCACCGCTGCCCTCCTTACCACCATCTCCCTCTCATCACACGACCCATGCTGAAGCACCCCTTATACACCATAACCATCAACACAAACAAGACAATTCGGCAGTTAGGCTGATATACGCAACTGACCAATAGGAGCGTTAGTATCGTTCTTAACAATGCGCTAATTGGTCACTTCCACCCAAGATTCCCTCTGCTTGCACTGCAGGAGCGCTCACTGTCTGCGCAGGTGCCTTTATAGGTGCGCAGATAGCCCCCAGAGATGCGCACATAGCTCCAGACATGCTCAGATAGTCTATTAGATGCGCAAATGCCCCAAGAGACACGCCGAAGAGCCCAAAAATACGTAGATGTCGCCAGAGATGCGCAGTTGGTTCAAGAAATGCGCAGATAGGGCAGGCTGAATACTCCGGCTGAGGTAATGAAGGTTATAGCTTGCTGGAACATAAACGGCAGGAAATATCGCGGCTTTAGGCAAGAACCATGACCATACCTGCTATAGTTGAGAACCATGCCCATATATAACTGCTATAGGTGAGAACCATACCAAATAACCGCGCCAAGGAGCTATTGGAATAACGTAATTATAAATTTCGTGAGATATAGGAGCTACGAGGGTATGGCGTGATAAGAAGTTAAAATAAAGTATATGGAACTATATGAAGTATATGGGACTATATTAAGGCTTATGAAAGTTATATGAGGCATGATGAAATATATGAGGCTATATTAAGGCTATATGTAAGACGTTAATTGTAAGGTATATGTAAAGACATCTATATGTAAGGCTGATATGTAGACGCTATATGTAAGGCTATATGAATAGACGGTATATGTAAGCTAGTAAGGCGCTATATGTAAGGCTATATGTAAGGCTATATGTAAGGCTATATGTAAGGCTATATGTAAGGCTATATGTAAGGCTATATGTAAGGCTATATGTAAGGCTATATGTAAGGCTATATGTAAGGCTATATGTAAGGCTATATGTAAGGCGCTATATGTAAGGCTACATAGTGCTATATGATGTATTCGGGTCTATATGTAAGGTTATATGTAAGACAATAAGTATGACTATATGTCAGGCTATATGAGGCTATATGAGGTACATGGGGCTATGCGTAAGGATATATGTAATGCTATATAGAGCTATATAAGAACATAACATAAGAAAGAAGGAACATTGCAGCAGGCCTACTGGCCCATGCGAGGCAGGTTCAAACCACCTACCGGGTTAAGCCAATGACCCAATCTATTCAAGTCGGGTCACATTCACTTAAGGAAGGAGCACGGGATCAGACCTAGTAACACAAGCTAGTCAGGTCCAACTCACACCAACCCACACCCACTCATGTATTTATCTAACCTATTTTTAAAACTACACAACGTTTTAGCTTCTATGACGGTACTCGGGAGTTTGTTCCACTCATCCATAACTCTATTACCAAACCAGTGCTTTCCTATATCCTTCCTCAATCTGAATTTTTTCCTGTTTTCCATTTGTACACCTCGATCATATCCCCCTTAATTCTACGTCTTTCGAGAGAGTGCAGATTCAGGGTCCTCAGTCTATCCTCATAGGGAAGATTTCTGATACATGGGATCATCTTTGTCATCCTCCTCTGTACGTTTTCCATTGCATTTATATCCACGCTGTAATACGGTGACCAAAACTGTGCGGCATAATTCAAATGAGGCCTAACCAAGGATATACATGTATAGAGGTGAAGAACAACCTGAGGACTCCTATTATTTATGCTTCTTGATATGAAGCCAAGGATTCTGCTCACTTTATTGAGAACACTTATGTACTGTTGCCTTGGTTTTAGATTACTGCTAATCAGAGCTCCCAAATCCTTTTCGCAATCAGTAATATTAAGATCTACATTTAATTTATATGTGGCATGGTTATTTTCCTATCCAGTGTTTGAACTTTGCATTTGTCTATATTAAACTGCATCTGCCACTTCTCCGACCACTGCATCAGTGTATTCAAATCTTCCTGGAGTGTTCTAATGTCCTCGTCAGAATGAATTCGTCGGTCTATTTTGGTGTCATCGGCAAACTTGCTTATATCGCTATTGATTCCCTCATCTATGTCGTTTATGTAGATTGTGAACAACAAGGGGCCCAACACTGACCCCTGCGGAACACCGCTCGTGAAGCATCCCCACTCTGATTTCTCCCCATTTATGCAAACTCTCTGCTGCCTATCTGTCAACCATGCCTCTATCTAGAAAAAAAAATATTTCTCCTCCTATTCCGTATGCTTTAATTTTCCTCAGTTATCTCTGATGTGGAACTCTATCAAAAGCCTTACTGAAGTCCATATACACAATATCATATTCATTACCGTGATCTACCTCCTCAAATACCTAAGTGAAAAAATTAATAAATTCGTAAGGCAGGAACGCCCCTTTGTAAAACCGTGCTGAGATTCGTGGATGTATATGAGGCTATATGTAAGGCTATATGGGGTTGCATGTTGATTCATGTATGGGGACAGAAGGAAGATAAATATGAGAGAGAGAGAGAGAGAGAGAGAGAGAGAGACGTAGGACGTAGAGGGGTCTAAAGAAGCTGTAAAGGTATTTGTAAACAGAGCTGAGCAAACAAACAAACACAAACGGGAGGGTGAGAGCAACAAAAACACATCTCTCACATTTGGTTTGGAAATTGGTTGAAGAGGATTAGCCAGCAGGACTACACTGATACTGGCTCATCCCTGTGACGCACACGTACACGCACACACACACGTCCACACACACATACACACACACATACACACACACATGCATACACACACACACACACACACACACACACACACACACACAACACACACACACACACACACACACACACACAACAGACCTATCAACAACTCTCCCTTGCCCTCCTGTCCTGCCCTCCTGTCCTACCTGCCCTGCCCTCCTGTCCTGCCCTCCTGTCCTACCTTCCTGCCCTGCCCTCCTGTCCTGCCCTCCGGCCCTGCCCTCCTACCCTGCCTTCCTGCCCTGCCCTCCTGCCTTGCAATCCTGCAATGCCCTCCTACCCAGCCCTCCTGCCCTGCCCTCCTACTCTGCCCTCCTATCTTGCCCTCCTAGCCAGCCATCCTGTCCTGCCCTCCTCGTAACAACGTCGTTAAACTACAGACGAACAAACAAACAAACAAACGAAACAAACCACCCAAACGACAGCAAACAGGTGATTGAAACTCATCCAACCAATCCAAAACTGGCCTACTTAACCAGAATTGCCAATTAACCTTACATGTGAGGGGAGATGGGGAGGGTGAGGGGAGATCAGGAGGGTGAGGGGCGATGGGAGAGTGAGGGGAGATGGGGAGGGTGAAGAGAGATGGTGAGGGTGAAAGGAGATGGGGAGGGTTAAGGAAGTTGAGGAGGGTGAAGGGAGATTGGGAGGGTGAAGGAAGATCAGGAGGGTGAAGGGAGATAGGGAGGGTGAGGAGAGATTGGGAGGGTGAAGGGAGATTGGAAGGTTGAAGGAAGATCAGGAGGGTGAAGGGAGATTGGGAGGTTGAAGGGAGACATGGTGAAGGGAGGTGGGGAGATAAGGAAGGATAGTCAGAAGATTTTGAGGGAAGAATGAGGAAAAAGGGCGTTTTAAAAGAGGGGGGGGGAAAAGGGGGTGCATAGAAGGGGAGGCAGAAAAGGAGATACGAAAGGAATGATATAATGTAAGGTTTTTAGACATTCCACTTGAATCCCTCTTTCCCCCTTTCCTACCCCCTTCATTCCCCTCTTCTCTATTCCTTCCCCTCCCCTTCTTCCCTAACCCTCCCTCTTCCTCCCTTCTTTTACTTCATCTTCCCCCTCCCCCCATCTTCCCCCTCCCCTACTTACCCCCCCCCCTTTCTTCCCCCTCCCCTTTTTCCCCCCTCTTGCAAGAGAGAACACACACACACACACACAACCCCACACACACACCACACCCCACACACACAACACACACACACACAAACACCACAAACACACACACACACACACACACACACCCCACACACACACAAACACACAACACACAAAACAAAAACCCCAAAAACACACACACACACAACACCCCACAACACACAACACTCACACATACACACTACAACACAAACACACACACACCACAACACTCACACATACACAAAACACAAAACACACAAACACTCACACACACACACCATACACTCTCACACACACACACACAAACACACACACACACACACACCACACACACACACACACACACACACACAAAACACAAACACACACAACACACACACACACCACCCCACACACACACACACAACACACACCCCAAAAAACACAAAACACAAAACACAAACACCAAACAAACACACACAAACCACACACACACACCCCCACACACAAACACAAAAACACATACAACACAAACACACACACACACAAAACACACACCACAACCCCACACACACACACACACACACACACACACACACACACACACACACAACACACATCAACCACACACACACACACACACACACACACACACACATACACAATAACACACACACACACACAAAACACACACACACACCCCACACACACACACAAACACACACACAACACACACACACACACACACACCCACAACACACACACACACATACACACATGAACCAGCAAGATTGCCCTTTGTGTTCACCCTGGGCAGCTCAGACATTGAGGACATCAAGTAATGAGAGTCCCCTAGGAGCTAGCGCCCCACGTGGTTCTGTGCTTTGAATACATAGTAGAGCTGCAAGTGGAGAGAATAACAGGAGTAGAATGGGAAAACCTGACTATAAAAAGAGGGGACTACATAGGGTTGAAGAACTTCCTGCGGGAGGTCCAGTGGGACAGAGAACTGGCAGGAAAGCCAGTAAATGAAATGATGGAATATGTAGCAACAAATGCAAGGAGGCAGTGGAAAGGTTCATTCCAAAGGGGAACAGTAACAACGGGAAGACCAGAACAAGCCCCTGGTTCACCCGACGGTGTAAGGAGGCAAAAACAAAGTGCAATAGAGAATGGAAAAAGTACAGAAGGCAGAGAACACACGAAAATAGGGAGATCAGTCGCAGAGCCAGGAATGAGTACGCACAGGTAAGGAGGGGGCCCAGCGACAGTATGAAAATGACATAGCATCGAGAATCAAAGACTAAACCCGAAACTGTTGTATAGCCACATCAGGGGGAAAGACAACAGTCAAAGACCAGGTGATCAGATTAAGGACAGAAGGTGGAGAACTCACAAGAAATGATCAGGAGGTATGTGGGGAAACTGAACAGGAGATTTAAGAAGTTTTTACAGTAGAGACAGGAAGGGCTGTGGGAAGACAGAACAGAAGGGAACATCAAGAGGGAATATCCAACAAGTGTTGGATGACATACGAACAACTGAGGAGGGGGTGAAGAAGCTTTTAAAGTGACCTTGACACCTCAAAGGCGATGGGACCGGACAACATCTCCCCATGGGTCCTTAGAGAAGGACAGAGATGCTGTGTGTGCCTCTAACCAAAATCTTCAACACATCCCTTAAAAACTGGGCAACTACCTGAGAAATGGAAGACAGCTAATGTAGTCCCCATATTTAAAAAAGGAAACAGAAACGAGGCACTAAACTACAGACCTGTGTCTCTGACAATGTATCGTGTGCAAAGTCATGGAGAAGATTATCAGGAGGAGAGTGGTCGAACACCTGGAAAGGAACAAGATTATAAATGAAAACCAGCATGGGTTCATGGAAGGCAAAATCTTGTATCACAAACCTCCTGGAGTTTTATGACAAGGTAACAGAAGTAAGACACGGAGGAGGGTTTGGGTAGATTGCGTTTTCCTAGCTGCAGGAAGGCCTTTGACACAGTTCCCACAAGAGATTAGTGCAGAAGCTGGAGGAATCAGGCACACGTAAAAGGAAGGGCACTGCAATGGTTTAAGGGAATACCGGGAAACCGGGAGGCAGCACGAGTCATGGTACGTGAAGAGGTATCACAGTGGGCGCCTGTTACGAGCGGGTCCCACAGGGGTCAGTTCTAGGACCAGTGCTATTTTTGATATATGTGAACGACATGAGGGAAGGAATAGACTCTAAAGTGTCCCTGTTCGCAGATGACGTGAAGTTGATGAGAAGAATTAAATCGGACGAGGATGGGCAGGACTGCAAAGAGCCCTGGAGAGGCTGGACATGTGGTCCAGTAACTGGCTTCTCGAATTCAATCCACCCAAAAATGCAAAGTCATGAAGATTGGGGAGGGGCAAAGAAGACCGCGGGACAGAGTATAGGCTAGGTGGACAAAGACTACAGACCTCACTCAGGGAGAAAGACCTTGGGGTGACCATAACACCGAGCACATCACCGGAGGCACACATCAACCAAATAACCGCTGCAGCATACGGGGGCCTGGCAAACCTGAGAATAGCGTTCCGATACCTTAATAAGGAATGTTCAAGACACTGTACACTGTGTATGTTAGGGGCCCCTACTGGAGTATGCAGCACCAGTCTGGAAACCCACACCTGGTCAAGCACGTCAAGAAGTTAGAGAAAGTACAAAGGTTTGCAACAAGGCTAGTCCCAGAGCTCAAGGGAATGTCGTACGAGGAAAGGTTAAGGGAAATCGACTGACGACACTGGAGGACAGAAGGGTCAGGGGAGACATGATAACGACATACAAGATACTGCGGGGAATAGACAAGGGGGGACAGAGATAGGATGTTCCAGAGAGGGGACACAGGGACAAGGGGGCATAACTGGAAGCTGAAGACTCAGACGAGTCACAGGGACGTTAGGAAGTATTTCTTCAGTCATGAGTTGTCAGCAAGTGGAATAGCCTAGCAAGTGAAGTTGTGGAGGCAGGAAAACCCTACATAGTTTTAAGAAGAGGTATGACCCAAAACTCAGGAAGCAGAGAGAGAGAGGATCCAGTAGCGATCAGTGAAGAGGCGGGGCCAGGAGCTGAGTCTCGACCCCTGCAACCACAATTAGGTGAATTAGGTGAGTACACCACACACACACACACACCACCACACACACACCAAAACACACACACACACAACCACACAACACACATAACACAAACACACACACAACACACACCACACACACACACAAACAAAAACCCCACACCCCAACACACACACACACACACAAAAACACACAAAACCACACACACACACACAACACACCACACACAAACAACACCACACACAACACACACACACACAATACACACACCCCAAAACCCCACACCAACACACCCCAAACACACACAAAACACACACACAACAACACACACACCCACACACACACACAAAACACACACCAAAACACACACCACACACACACATACAACCCCCCCACACACAACACCACAACACCACACACCCCACCACACACACACAAAACACACACACACACACAAAACCAAAAACAAAACACACACCCCACCCCACCCCAAACAACACACACCACACACACACACCCCACCCCCACACAAAACCCCACACAAACCCAAACCACCCCCACACACACACAACACAACACAAAAACACACACACAACAAAACACACCACACACACCACCCCACACCACACCCACACCACACACAACACACACACACAACACACACACAACACAACCCCAAAACCAAAACAACACAAAACACACACACCACAACACACACATCCACACAAACACACACACCCCCCAAAACACCCCAACACCCCACACACAAAAACACACACCCCCACACACACACACACAAACACAAAACCACACAAACCCCAACATTACAAAAACACACACCACACACACCCCACAACACACACACACCACACACATACCCAAAAACCCCACAACACCCCCAAAAATTTTTACCACACACACACACATCAAAACACACCCAACACCCCACACCCCACACACAAAAACATACACCACACACATACACCACACACCACAAAAACACATACACCCCACACACATCCCAAACCACACACACAAAACACACCCACACACCCCACAACAACAAAAACCACACACACACACCAAAAACACACACACACCCCACCACACCCCACACAAACCACACAACACACACACACCATACACACAACAAAACAAATACACACACACACACACAGGATTTTGGGAAACGTGGTGCGGGAAAAAACCTCTTGCCCCAAATTTTAAGGGGGACCTACCAGAGTGAGGGGGGGAGGATGAACACCAAGATTGGTTCTTGTGTTCACCCTGGGCAGCTCAGACATTAAAGGCCCATAAAAGTATGAGAGCCCCTTTGGAGCTAGCGACCACTTTTTTTTCGGTGCTTTGAATACATAGTAGAGCTGGGAAGTGGAGAGAAATTTAAAAGGAGTAGAATGGGGAAAAACCCGGTAAAAAAAGAGGGGAATACTTTGGGTTGAAAAACTTCCTGCGGGGGTCCCCCTTTGGGGCAAAAGGGAAATGGCAGGAAAGCCCGTAAATGAAATGATGGGAAAATGTAGCAACAAAAAAGAAAGGGGAAATGGAAAAAGGGTTTTTATCCCCAAGGGGGGAAACATTAAAAAACGGGAAAACCAGAACAAGCCCCTTTGGGTTTTCCCCACGGTGTAAGGGGGGCAAAAACAAAGTGCCCAAAAGAGAATTTGGAAAAAAATACAGAAGGCGGGAAAAACACGAAAATAGGGGGGATCACGAGGCAAAGGAAAAGAGTACGCACAGGTTTAAAGGGGGGAGGCCAGCGGGCAAATATGAAAATGAAAATTTGCATCGAGAATCAAGAAAAAACCCCAAAATGTTGCATAGCCCCTCAGGAGGAAGACAAAGGTTTAAAGACCCGGTGATCGAATTTAAGGACAGAAGGTTTTGGGAAACTCACAAGAAATGATCAGGAGGTATGTGAGGGCGAACAGGAGATTTAAGGGGAATTTTTTAATAGAGCCCGGGAAAGGGGTGTGGGAAGACACACAGAAGGGAACATAAAAGGGGGAATATCCCAACAAAGTTTGGATGACATAGAAAAACTGAGGAGGAGGTGAAAGAAGCTTTAAGTGCCCTTGGGACACCAAAAAGGCGAGGGGACCGGACAACATCCCCCCTGGGCCTTAGAAAAGGGAGCAGAGATGTGTTTGCCTCTAACCCAATCTTCAAAACATCCTTGAAACTGGGAACTACTGAGAAAGGGGAAGACGCAATGTAGTCCCCATATTTAAAAAGGAAACAAAAAAGGGGCACAAAACTACAGACCGTGTCCTGACAGTATTGTTGCAAAGTCATGGAAAAAGATTATCAGGGGGAGAGTGGTCGAACACCTGGAAAGGAACAAGATTAAAAATAAAAACCAGCATGGGTTCATGGAAGGAAAATCTTGTATCCAAAAACCTCCTGGAGTTTTATGACAAGGTAACAGAATAAGACACGAGAAGGGGGGTTTGGGGAGATTGCGTTTTCCTAACTGCAGGAAGGCCCCCTTTGACACAGTTCCCCCCAAGGGAAATTTGTGCAGAAGCTGGAGGATCAGGCCCCAGTAAAAGGAGGGGGATGCTGGATAAGGGGGGAAAAAACCTGAAGGGAGGCAGCAACTTTTATGGGACGTAAGAGGTATCACAGTGGGGGCCTTGGCGGGGGGGCCCACAGGGGGCAGTTCTAGGACCCGTGCTATTTTTGTATATGTGAAGCATGATGGAAAAATAGACCTGAAAGTGTCCCCGTTTTGAAAATGACGTGAAGTTGATGAGAAGAATTAAAACGGACGAGGATAGGCAGGACTGCAAAAAGACCTGGAGAGGCTGGACATGTGGTCCCTAACTGGCTCCCCGAATTCAACCAGCCAAAAGCAATCATGAAGATTGGGGGGGGGCAAAAAAAGACCGCAGACGAATATAGGCTAGGTGGACAAAGACTAAGACCTCACTCAGGGAGAAAGACCTTGGGGTGACCATAACACCGAGCACATCACCGGAGGCACACATCAACCAAATAACCGCTGCAGCATACGGGCGCCTGGCAAACCTGAGAATAGCGTTCCGATACCTTAATAAGGAATCGTTCAAGACACTGTACACTGTGTATGTCAGACCCATACTGGAGTATTGCAGCACCAGTCTGGAACCCACACCTGGTCAAGCACGTCAAGAAGTTAGAGAAAGTACAAAGGTTTGCAACAAGGCTAGTCCCAGAGCTCAAGGGAATGTCGTACGAGGAAAGGTTAAGGGAATCGGACTGACGACACTGGAGGACAGAAGGGTCAGGGGAGACATGATAACGACATACAAGATACTGCGGGGAATAGACAAGGTGGACAGAGATAGGATGTTCCAGAGAGGGGACACAGGGACAAGGGGTCACAACTGGAAGCTGAAGACTCAGACGAGTCACAGGGACGTTAGGAAGTATTTCTTCAGTCATAGAGTTGTCAGCAAGTGGAATAGCCTAGCAAGTGAAGTAGTGGAGGCAGGAACCATACATAGTTTTAAGAAGAGGTATGACAAAGCTCAGGAAGCAGAGAGAGAGAGGATCCAGTAGCGATCAGTGAAGAGGCGGGGCCAGGAGCTGAGTCTCGACCCCTGCAACCACAATTAGGTGAGTACAATTAGGTGAGTAACACACACACACACACACACACACACACACACACACACACACACAACACACATACACACACACACACACACACACACACACATACACACACACATACACACACACACACACACACACACACACACATACACACACACACACACACACACACACACACACACACACATACACACACACACATACACACACAGACACACACACAACACACATACACACACACACACACACACACACACCACACACACACACACACAGACACACACACACACACACACACACACACACACACACACACACACACACACACACACACAGACACACACACACACACACACACACACACACACACACACACACAGACACACACACACACACACACACACACACACACACACACAGACACACAGACACACACACACACACACATACACTCGCTTCATAAGAACAAACACGTCAATATTTAAGTGTGGAAACTGTGGTCCGGTGGTCTGTTCATCTATTGGACCAACAGACCCAGAGACCAGTGGACCATCGAACCAGATGGAAAAACAGATCAGTAGACCTATGGTCCAGTAGACCAATGGTACAGTGAACGAATGGACCGATGAGCCAACGATTGAATCTCTGAACCAACGGACCAGTTAACCAGCAGATCAGTGGACCAACGGACCAGTGGAACAATGGACTGGTGAACCGACAATTGAACCGGTGAAAAAACGGACCAATTAACCAACAGATCAGTGGACCAACGGACCAATTAACCAGCAGATCAGTGGACCAACGGACCAATTAACCACAGATCAGTGGACCAACGGACCAGTAGACCAACGGACCAGTGAGCCTATCAAGCAAGAACAGGGTAACCAGCTCCCTGTCTCTCCCCTCTTAAAACGTGAGGGGTTTCAGGTCTCCCCTCAATATTGGCAGTAATGGGGAGCCGCAGAGGGGAAAGGCAAGGGGAGAGAGCGGGATGAAGAGGGGAATGTAAAGTGGTGATGTAGGGGAGGGGGAGGGGAAGAGAGAGGGGAAATGGGGAGAGAGGAGGGACAAAGAATGTGGGACTCAAAGAGAAAGAAGGGGTAGAAAGGAGGAAAGGGGAGGATTGATTCAGATAAGGGGAAGAGGGAGGGTAAGAGTGGAGGAGAGGGGAAAGGGGAAATGAAAGGAAAAGGAGAAAATAGGGAGTGGGGGACGACTTTCCTCCCTTTTTTCGAAAGCAGCATCCATATTGGCTAGTTTGTGGACACTATCCTGTGGACGGTAGTGGCTAGTTTGTGGACACTATCTCTGTCCTGTGGACGGTAGTGGCTAGTTTGTGGACACTGTCTGTCCTGTAGACGGTAGTGGCTAGTTTGTGGACACTATGTCTGTCCTATGGACGGTAGTGGCTAGTTTGTGGACACTATCTCTGTCCTGTGGACGGTAGTGGCTAGTTTGTGGACACTATGTCTGTCCTATGGACGGTAGTGGCTAGTTTGTGGACACTATCTCTGTCCTGTGGACGGTAGTGGCTAGTTTGTGGACACTATGTCTGTCCTGTGGACGGTAGTGGCTAGTTTGTGGACACTATCTCTGTCCTGTGGACGGTAGTGGCTAGTTTGTGGACACTATCTCTGTCCTGTGGACGGTAGTGCATCTGCATATGGATACACAAAGGCCTACAAAGTAGGACTATAGCGCATCTGGGTTTATTTCCATATTTGCCTTATCAGTTGCAAGCAAATTTACGATACCTACGTAATGTCTGACACCTTAATATCAGTTCTAAGGAGCGCTTAGAAGTGATACCTAAGTCATACCTAATTCAGTCACTTCTAAGAGCAATGTCACTCATGTCGTCGTTTCACGTGTTTACGAAAATTTTTTTGGACTATCCAGAACACTATTCACAGGATTACGAAAACAAAATTAGCACAATAGTCGTCTCCTACGAAGGTAGGCCGACACGAAGTACAGTATAGTACATAATTAAGATACATGTACAACAGTTAGGTGTCTTTATTCCGAAACATTTCACCTATACAGTAGACTTCTTCAGTCGAATACAGAGGAGGCGGCAGAAGCAGTTAAGATGTAGAGACGATGTAATCAGTCCATCACCCCTGAAGACGTAGTTCTGAGGTGGTCAGTCCCTCAGCCTGGCTGAGGGACTGACCACCTCAAGTGCACCCTACTCAGCATTTTCCACCTGTCTATCCACACTATATATACTCACGTACTCTTTACCCAGGTGGATATGTTTGTGACTTGATCAAGTCAACTGTGAAGGCGAAGCGTAGTCGACAAAGGGGTCACATTATTCAGTATTTGTGTCTATTTTAGCGTCGCGTCGGTACTTTATACCTTTCATCTCTATCATTAAAGATATACCAGAGGTATACGAAATAAGTACAGCTGACACAGGTGAAACAGAACAGAGCCTTGAGATGCTAGTGAACATCTCGCGGAAGCAGACTCCGAGGGGAGAGAACAGCAGGTGTGGGACGGAAGACAGCAGATTTCAGCAGAGGGAACATTGAGGGAATTCCTGAATGCAGCGGGAGGTGGGAACAGGAACTGCAGATAAAAATCAAAGAATGAGATGATGGAGTATAAAGCTGGAAGGTGCCGGGAGATAGAGGACAACTTCAGACCCACAGATAAGAAGAAGAAACGATAAGATCAGAGGCCATAGTTGAACCATACATGTTGAGAGAGGAAATAAAACAAACAAGAGAGAGAGAGAGAGAGAGAGCAGAATAGTCAGAAATGAATATGCAAGGATGAGAAGTGAGGCTGAACGATAATTTGAGAACTACAGCAACAGAACCAGGTGAGAACCAAAACTTATTCACATCCACGATAAAAGAACAACGAGAGGAACACAAGAGAAGGTAATAACACCCATGGAATTAAACTGAGCAACTGGAGAGATTGATGGGCGATGGATGGGTGAGTGGTGGAGGTGGGAAGCAAAGTGTGGGAAACACAGTGTGGAAGCACAGTGACTACACCAAATACTCACGTAAGAACTCACTAACACTCACTAACACAAACACTACACCAATACTCACAATACTCCTAACCTTCCTAACACTAAACACTACAGACTACACCAAATACTCACTAACACTCACAAACACTCACTAACACTAACACTACAACCAATACTCACTAATACTCAGTTCTAACACTCACTAACACTAACAACTACACCAATACTCACTAATACTCACTAAACTCACTAACAATTACTCACTAACAATAACACTACACCAATAACTCACTAATACTCAACTAACACTCCTAACACTAACACTACACCAATACTCACTAATACTCACTAACACTCCTAACACTCACTAACACTAACGACTAACCAAATACTCACTATACCACTAACGACTCTCACTAACACTAACAATACAACCAATACTCACTAATAACTCACTAAACACTCACTAACGACTAACACTCACACCAATACTCACTAATACTCACTAACACCTCACTGAACACTACCACTACACCAATACTCACTAACACTTCACTAACACTCACTAACACTGAACACACACCAATACTCACTAATAGCACACCAGACACACTAATCACTAACACTAACACCAATACTCACTAATACTCACTATCACTCACATAACACTCACTAAAACTAACACTACTGAGACCATTACTCACTAATACTCACTAAAACATCACTAAAACACTAACACTACAACCAATACTCACTAATACTCACTAACACTCACGAACTCTAACACACACCAATACTCCACTATATACTCACAAACACTCACTAACACTAACACTACATCCAAAACTCACTGAACACTCACTAACACCTCACTAACACAAACACTACCAATACTGCACTAATAGCTAACTACCAACTAACACTCACTAACACTCACTAACACGAACAACTAACACAATACTCCTAATACTCACTAACACTCACTAAACGACTAACACTACACCAATACTCACTAATACTCACTAACACTCACTAAACACTCACTAACACAAACACTACACCAATACTCAGCTAACACTCACCCCCTCTAACACTCACTAACACTAACACTACACCAATACTCACAAACACTCACTAACAACTCACTAACACTACTAACACTACAACAACCAATACTCACTAATACTTCACTAACACTCTCTAACACTACACCAATACTCACTAACACTCACTAACACGTCACTAACACTAACACTAACACCAATATTCACTAATACTCACTAACACTCACTAACAATAACACTACAACCAATAACTCACTAATACTCACTAACACACACTAACACCACTAACACTAACACTACTGCCAATACTCATAACGTAATACTTTCACTAAACTAACACTAACACTACAACCAATACTCACAGAATACTACACACTAACACTCACTAAACACACCACTAAACACTAACACTACACCAATACTCACTAATACTCACTAAACACTCACTAACACTAACACTACAACCAATACTCACTAATACACACTAACACTCACTAACACTAACACTACACCAATACTCTCTAATACTCACTAAACTCAAGCTACTCTAACACTACACCAATACTCACTAATACTCACTAACACCTCTAACACTAACACTGACAACAATACTCCACTTACACACTACTAACACTCACTAACACTAACACTACACAATACTCACTAATATCTCACTAACACTCACTAACACGTAACACTACACCAATACTCACTAACACTCACTAACACTCACTACTAACACTAAAACTACACCAAAACTCGACTAATACTCACTAACCACTCACTAACACTAACACTAACACCAATACTCTCTAATACTGCACTAACACTCACTAACACTCACTATACACTAACACTACAAACCAATACACACTAATTCTGCACTAACACTAACTCTAACACTACAACCAATACTCCCTGAATAACTCACTAACACCACGTAAACACTCACTAAACACTAAAAACTACATCCAATAACTCACTTATACTCACTAACACTCACTAACACTAACACTACATCAATTACTCACTAATAGCTCACTAACACTCCCTAACACAAACACCTACACCAATACTCACAATACTCACTAACACTCACTAACACTCACTAACACTAATCACTAACACTAATACTCACTAACACTTCACTCAACAATCACTCCACTAACACTAACACTACAAACACCAATTACCACTAACACTTCACAAACACTACTAACACTAACACTGACAATCCAATATTCACTAATACTCACTAACTACTGTAGTTTCACCAACACTAACACTACACCAATACTCACTAATACTCACTATTAATGGCTAACACTAACACACACCTATACTCACTAACAATCACTAACACCTCACTAAACACTAACACTAACTCCAATACTCACTAACACTCGACTAACACTCACTAACGACTAACACTACAAGCCAATATCACTAACACTCACTAACTCTCACTAACACTAACACGTACACCAATACTCACTATACTCCACTACTCTCACTAACACACTAACACTACACATACCAATACTTCACATAATAACTCACTAACACTCACTAACATCACTAACACTAACACTAAACCAATACTCCACTAATTACTTCACTAACACCACAACACGAACACTACACCAATACTCCTAATACTCACAAATACTCACTAACACTCACTAACACTAACACTAAACCAATACTCACTAATACTCTATAACACTCACTACACTAACAACTACAACAGACCAAACTCACTAATACTCACTAACACACACTAACACTAAACACTACTCCAATACTTCACTATCACTCACGAACACTCACTATCACTAACACTACACCAATACTCCACTATACTCACTAACACTCACTAAACACTAACACTAACACCAATACTCACTAATACTCACATAACACACTCACAAACAGCTAACAGCTACACCAATACTCACTAATTACTCACTAACACTCACTAACACACACTACCACAATTCAACTACACACAATACTCACTAATACTCACATAACACTTGCACTAACACTAACACTACAACCATACTCACTAATATCACAAAAACACTCACAAACACTAACACTACACCAATAACTCACTAATACTCACTAACACCTCACTAACACTTAACACTACAGCACCAATTACTCACTAACACTCACTAACCCTCACTAACACTAACTCTACACCAATAACTCCACTAATACTCACATAACACTCCCACTAACACTTCACTAACACGAACACTCACACCAATACTGCACTAATACACACGAACACTCACTAACACTAACAGCTACACCAATACTCACTAGATACTCACTAACACTCACTAACACTAACACTACACAATACTCCACTAACACTCACTAACACTCACAACGACTAACAGCTACACAATACTCACTAATACTCACTACCTCACTAACACTCACTAACACTTAACACTACAACATCCAATACTCACTATACTCACTAACACTCACTAACACTAACACTACACCAAAACTCACTAAGACTCACTAACACTCACTAACACTAACACTACCCCAATACTCTCGATTACTACTCTAATAACACTCCACACACTAACACGACACCATACTCACTAACACTCACTAACACTCTCTAACACTACACCACTACTCACTAAATACTCCACTAACACTCACTAACACTAACACTAACACAAATACTCACTAATACTACTCACTATACACTCCCTAACACAAACACTACACAATTACACTAACACTCACAACACTCTCACTAACACTACACCAAATACTCACCAATACTCACTAACACTCACTACACTAACACGACACCGAATACACACTAACACCACGTTGAACACTCACTAACACTACACCATAACTCACTAATACTCCACTAACACTCACTAACATCTAACACTACATACAATACCTAGCACGATACTCACTAACACTCACTACACTCACTACACTCACTAACACCTAACACTACACCAATTACTCACTAATACTCACTAACACCACTAACTCTAACACTACAAAACCATATACTCACTAACTACTCACTAACACTCAATAACACTAACACTACACCAATTACTTCACTAATCCTCACTAACACTCACTAAACACTCGAACACTACACCAATACTCACTAACACTCACTAACAACTCACTAACACTAACACTAACAACCAATACTTCACAAATACTCACTAACAACTCACTAACACTTCACTAGACACTAACACTACACCAATACTCCTAACACTCACTAACAACTCACTAACACTCACTAACACTAACACTACACCAATTACACACTAATACCACTACACTCACTAACACTAACACTACACGCAATACTCACTAACACTCATTTAACACTCACTAGACCACTCACCAACACTAACACTAACACCAATTCTCACTAACACTCCCACTAACACTCACTAACACTAACACTACAACCATAACTAACTAATAACTCACTAACACTCACTAACACTAACACAAAACCAATACTCACTAATACTCACTAACACACACTAACACTAACACTACACCATCCTCACTATTCTCACTAACACTCACTAACACTCACTAACACTAACACAACACCAATAACTCACTAATACTCACTAACTCCACTAACACTAACACTACTCCAATACTCACTAATACTCACTAATACTCACTAACACTCACTAACACTTAAACACTACAACCGATACTCACTAATACCACTTAACACTCACTAACACTCACTAACCCAGCTAACACTACACCAATACCTCACTAATACTCACTAACTCTCACTAACACTCACTAATACAACACTACAACACCAATACTCACCCTCAACTCGCCAACAGTACACCCAACACTCACCAACAATACACCCACACTCACCAACGCTATAGACACTACACCAAACACTCCCACCACCTACTACACCAATACTCAGAAACTCCAACACACGCAACAGCTACACTAATACTCATCAACACTAAACCAACACTCGACCAACACCACACTGTAGCACTCATACCAACACTCACCAACACTACACTAGCACTCACCAACTCACCACCAACACCAACAACTAGCACTCACAACAATCACCACACTCACCACACTACACTAACGCTACACTAGCACCACCAACTCACACCACACTACACTCAACACTCACCAACACTCACCAACGCTACCAACACTACACCAACACTACACTAACACTCAACCAACACTCACCAAACACGCACCAACACTCACCACACTCACCAACACTCACGAAGACTACAGCACTGTGTCACAACACTACACTAACACTCCACCACCACTTCCACCAACACACCACCAACACTACACCAACACTCACCAACACCACCCCCACTCACCAACACTACACTAACACTCACCAACACTCACCAACACTCACCAACACTACACAAGCACGCACCAACCACTCACCACCAACACCAACACTACACTAACACTTCAGTCACCAACACTCACCAACACTACACCACACTCACCAACACCAACCACACTGACCAACACTACACCACCATACTAACACACACCGACACTCAACAAACACTACAAAGACCAAGCACTCACCAACACTCACCACACTACAAACCGAACACTACAGATAACACGTCACTAACTCTCGACCACACTCACCAACATTACACCAACACTCCACCAACACTACACCAACACTACACTAACACTCACTAACACTCACCAACACTCACCAACACTACAACACTTCATCAACAGCGTCATCCAACACTACACAACACTAACTAGCACTCCACCAACACTCACCAACACTCACCAAACACTACACCAACAACTACACCAACACACACAACAGCTACCAACACTCACCAACACTCACCAACACTACAACCAACACTAGCTAACACTCACCAACAACTCATCCAACACTACACCATCACTACACACACTCACCAACAACTCACCAACACCTCGCCAACACTACAACACCAACACTATGTAACACTCACCAACACTACAACCACACTCAGCAAACACTCCACCAACCAATACACCAACACTACACCAACACTCACCTAAACACTCACCAACACTCACCAACACTACACCAACACTACACAGCACTCTCCAACACTACCACCAACCTCACCAAACACTCACCTAACACTACACTAACACTCAACAACACCCCAACACTCACCAACACTACACCAACTCTCACCAAACACTCACCAACACAACACCAACACATACACTAACACTCACCAACACTCACCAACACTACACCACACTCACCAACACTACAACTAACACTCGCCAACACTACACCAACACTACAACCAACACTCACCACATCCCCACCAACACTCCACCAACACTTACACCAACACTCACTCAACACTCACCAACACTCGCCAACACTACACGTAAGACACTAACACTCACCAACACTAACACTAACACTCACCAACACTACACCAACAATCACCAAACACTCATACCAACACATCACCAACACTCACCAACACAACACCAACACTTTACCACACTCACCACAACTCACCAACGATGCTACACTAACTCTTAACACTCACCAACACTCACCAACACTCCACCAACACTCACCAACCCTCACCAACACTCACCAACACAACACCAACACTCACCATCACATCACCTCACTCACCACACTACACGTAACACTACACCAACACTACACGTAACACTCACCAACACTACACTAAGCACTCCACCCAACACTCACCAACACTACACTAAACACTCACCAAAAAAAACACTACACTAACACACACCAACACCTCACGCAACACTACACTAACACTCACCAACACTACACCAACCTCACCCACACTACACTAACACTCACTCAACACAACTAACACTCACCAAGACTGACACAACACTCACCAACACTACCTAACACTCACCAACACTACTCTAACACTCACCAACACGTCACCCAACTACACAAACACTCACCAACACTACACTAACACTCACCAACCCTACACTAACACTCACCAACACTCACCAACAGCTACACTAACACTCACCAGTACACTACACGCTAGAGCCACTCACCCACACTACACTAACACTCACCCAACACTACACTAACACTCACCACACACTACACTAACACTCACCAACACTACACCATCACTCACCAACACTCCCAACACTCACCAACACTCACCAACACTACACTTAACACTCACCAACACACACTAACACTCACCATAACACTACACTGTTACACTCACCAACACTACACTAACATCACCAACACTCACCAACACTACACTAAGCACTCAGACACATCACTACACTAACACTCACCAACACTCACCAACACTCACCAACACTTAACAAACCAAACGATCAACAACACTCACCAACACTCACCAACACTCACCAACAAACACTAGACGACTCACCAACACTACACCACACTCACCAACTACTCACCAACACTCACCAACACTCACCACCAACACTACATCGCAGCACTCACCAACACTCACCAACACATCACCAACACTTACACTAACACTCACCAACACACCAACACTACACTAACACTCACCAACACTACACTAACACCACGCAACACTACACAAAACACTCCCACACTTCAACCAACACACACTAACACGTCACCAACACGCACCATCGACTAACACTAACAACTCACCCACACCTCACCAACACTACACTAACACCACCAACACTACACTAACACTCACCAACACGCACAAACACTCACCAAGCCACTACACCAACACTCACCAACACTACACCAACACTCACCAACACTCACCAACACTCACCAACACTCACCAACACTACACTAACAACTCACCAACACTACACTATCACTCATCAACACTAAACACCAACACTACACCAACACCACCAAACACTACACCGACACTTGAGTCACCAACACTCACCAACACTACACCAACAACTCACCAACACTACAACTAACACTCAACCCAACACTACACTAACTCTCACGCACACTAGCAACCAACAAGCTACACCACCAACACTCACCAACACTACACCAAGACTACAACCTCTCTCACCAACACTACAACCCAACACTACACCTCACATCACACAACACTACACCAAGTCTACACCACACTCACCACACTACACCTACACTCACCAACATACTACACCAACACTCACCAACACTACACCAACACTCACCAACACTACAACCAACACGTGCAACACCAACACTAACACCACATTGCACCAACACTACACCAACACTCACCCAACACTCACCAACACTCACCAACACACACCAACACAGGGGTAACTCAACAAGAGGCTCACAACATATCAACTCACTTTTTACAAAGGCTTTACATTTCTCTTGTAAATCTATTTTTGTAGACTAAATTCTCTATACTACATTTCCGTCCACGTGACGTGTCTCTGCCCTCTTGCACTCTGTGTGCGTCTATATTTTGTTCGTGCACGTCTGAGTACCTTGCCTGTTTGAGTATAGTATACGTTTGCGTGCGTCTGTGTTTATTTTCGTACGTCTGAGTACGTTTGTGTACGTCTATTTACGTCTGTGTGTGTATGTCTGTGTGCGTCTGTGTACGTCTATTCACGTCTGTGTAAGTCTGTGCACATTTGTGTACGTCTGTTTACGTCTTAATTTTGTTGTCTGTTCTTCTTTGTGTCTGTATTCTGCCTTAGTGAATAATTATTCATGTTCGTACTTCTGTCTGTGCATGTGTGTCACTGTGTATGTCTGTGCATGTGTGCATTTTCCTGTGCATGATTGTACTGTGTACGTCTTCATGACTGTACTGAATATAGCTGTATACCGTTTCAGTGTACGTCGGAATGACTATTTCCGTGTAACGTCTGTACTACTGTCTGTGTACCTCTGAATGACTGTGTACGTCTGTCCCATGTGTACCTGTTTTTTGTCTATATGTCAAGGAATTCATAGTTGTTCCTTCACCCCCTCCCCGCTCAACATCACCCCACCCCTCCTTCAACCGCCCTCCCCTCCTTCACCCCTCCCCTCCTTCACACCCTCCCCTCCTTCACCCCTCCCCTCCTTCACCCCCTCACCCTCCTTCACCTCTCCCTCCCCTTCACAGCCCTCCGCTCCCCTCCTTCATGCCCTCCGTCTTCATCCCCTTTCTTTACCCCTCCCTCCTCTTTCATCTCCTCTCCCGCTTCCACGCCTCCACCTCCGTTTCACACCCTCCCCTTTTCCTTCTGCTAGACCCTTCTCGAAGGTTCATTTCACACTCCCTCTTCCCGTCTCTTAGCTCACCAAGTTTCCCTCACCTCTCCTTCATTTCCTCCCCTCCCCTTTTCTTCCCCCCACCCTCTCCACCCCTCTTCTCCATCCCCTCCCCTTCACATCCTATCCACCTAGGTACACGATCATTTAGATCACATTATAATTCTTTCAGACGACTCCTATCCGTTCACAACCCCTGAGTATTAACAGAGATATTTCAACTATCTATATTAAATAACCTCCTGGTCTGGAGACCAGAGTGGTTCTAGTGGATGGGGGTGCAGAGACCACTTGACACAGAGAGCGTCTACCAGGGCTTGAGACGGAGGTAGTCTGATACAATCAGTTCCAACCCGAATGAACTGTATGTGAGCTGACATTCGGCCAAGTGCCAGATCAACCCAGGCGTGATGAAATGCGGGCAGCCGGTAAGAAAGGCTAGAATTCAGGGAGGTTTGACGAAGTGTAAAAAGAAAGACAGACTAAATGAAGGGAATAAAAATATATACTAAAAAAATGTCTAACCAATGGATTCCAACTTGAAAAAAAAGTCGATTTAAGGAAGTTATAGACACAACAGCCAGTTGACCCAGGAAAGCACCAGGCGAAGCATGGTCCATGGCCGGGCTCAGGGAGTGAAAAAACTCTGGAATCTCGTCCAATGATATAACAAAGATAGCTTGCTGACAAAAGGCTTTGCCAGTAGCGTCACTAGCGGCACTATCGTCGCACTAGCGGCACTAAGCGGCACTAGCGTCACTAGCGTCCACTAGCGGCACTAGCCTCACTAGCGGCACTTAGCGTCTCATGCTAGCGACTAGCGTCACTAGCGCACTAGCGTTCACTACGGCCTAGCGTCACTAGCGGCAACTAGCGTCACTAGCGGACTAGACGTCACTAGCGGCACTAGCGTCACTAGCGGCACTAGCGTCACTATCGGCACTATCGTCACTAGCGGCATAGCGTTCACTAGCTCACTACGACACTAGCGGCACATAGCGGCAACTAGCGTCACTAGCGCACTAAGCGTCACTAGCGGCACTAGCGTCACGAGCGTTCACTAGCGTCACTATCGGCACAAAGCGGCAACTAGCGTCACTTCTAGCGTCACTAGCGGCCTAGCGCACTAGGCGTCACTAGCGGCACTAGCGTCACTAGCGGCACAGCGTCACTAGCGGCACTAGCGTCCACTAGCGTGCACTAAGCGTCACTAGCGGCACTAGCTCAACTAGCGCACTAGCGTCCACTAGTCGGCCCACTACGGCACTAGCGGGCAACTAGCGGCAACGAGCGGCACTAGCGTCACAAGCGGCACTAGCGCACTAGCGTCACTAAGCGGGTCACTACACTAACACTACACCAATACTCACTATTAACTCACTAACACTCACTAACACTAACACTACAACCATACTCACTAATGACTCACTACACTCACTAACACTAACACTACAACCAATACTCACCACACTCACTAACACCACTAATACACTAACACTACACCAAATACTCTCAAATACTCACGAACACTCACTAACTACTCCACTAACACTAACCCTACACCAATACACTCACTAATACTCACTAACACTCACAACAACAACACTACACCAATACTCACTAATACTCACTTACACTCACTAACACTCACTAACACTAACACTACACATACAGCACTAACACTCACTAACATTCACTAACACTAACACTACACCAATACTCACTAACACTCACTAACACTCACTAACACTAACACTACACCAATACTCACTAATACTCACTAACACTCACTAAAACTAACAATACAACCAATACTCACTAACACTCAAACTAAACACTCACTAACACTAACACTACACCAATACTCACTAATACTCACTAACACTCCTAACAACTCAACTAACACTAACACTACACCAATATCACTAATACTCACTAACACTCACTTAACACAACACTACACCAATACTCATAATACTCACTAACACTCACGAACAACTCACACTAACACCAATACTCACTAACACTCACTAACACTCACTAACACTAACACTACACCAATACTCCTAATACTCACTAACACTCACTATCACTAACACTACACCAATACTCAACTAATTACTCACTAACCCCCATAACACTCACAAAAACACTAACACTCCACATTACTCCACTAATAACTCACTAACACTAACACTAGACACAACACCAATACTCCCTAGATACTCACTAACACCTAACTAACACCACTAACACTAACACTACACCAATACTCACTATTACTCACTAACACTGCACTAACACTAACACACACCGACCAATACTCACTAATACTCCACTAAACGCACTAACACTCACCTAACACTAACACTACACCAAATACGTCACAAAGTACTCACTAACACTCACTAACACTAACACTACACCAATACTCACTAATACTCCACAACACTCACTAACACATAACACTACACCAATATCAACTAATACACACTAAGCACTCACAAACACTAACACTACACCAATACTCACTAACACTCCACTACCACTCACTAACACAAACACTACAAACCAATACTCACTAATACTCACTAACGACTCACAAACACTAAACTACGACATACTCACTAAACTCGACAAACACTCACTAACACTCACTAACACTAACACAATTTACATACGCAATACGCACTACAATGACTCACTAACACTAACACTAACACTACACCAATACTCACTAATACCCACCAACACGTCACTAACCACTCACTAACACTAACACTACACCAATACTCACTAATACTCACTAACACCACTAAGCACTTAACACAACATTCAATACTCACTAATACTCACTAACACTTCACTAATAACACTAAACACTACAGCCAATACTTCACTAATTACTCACTAACACTCTCACGAACACTCACTAACACTATCACTACACTAATACTCACAACACTCACTAACACCACTAACACTAACACTACGACCAATACCACTAACACTCCTAACACTCACTAACACTAACACTACACCAATACTCACTAAAAATCACTCACACTCACCAACACTAACACTACACCACTACTCACGTAATACCCACTAACACTCACTAACACTAACCTACACCAATACACACTAACACTCGCTAACACTCACTTAACACTAACACTACACCAATAACTCCACTAAACACTCACTAACACACACTAACACTAACACTACACCAATATTCACTAACGACTCACTAACACTCACTAACACTAACACTACACCACTACATCACTAATACTCACTCTCACTCACTAACTACTAACGACTACACCAATACTCACTAATACTCACTAACAACTCACGAACACTCACTAACACTAACACACACCAATACTCCCTAATAACTCACTAACACTCACTAACTCTAACAGCTACACCAATACTCTACTAATACTCACTACCTTCACTAACACTACTAACACTACACTACACAATACTCCTGAATACTCACTAACACTCACTACACCCTAACACTACACCAAACCACTAAATACCTCACTAAACACTCACAAACACTAACACTACACCTATACTCCACTAATACTGCACAACACTCACTAACCACTACCACACACCAATACTCACTACCAAACCACTAACACTCACTAACACTAAAACTAACACAAATACTCACTAATACACACTAACACTCACTAACACTAACACTACACCAATACTCACTAATACTCAACTTAACACTCACTATCACTCACTAACACTAACAACTACACCAATACTCACTAATACTCACTACACTCACTACCAATAACACTACACCAATATTCACTAATACTTCACTAACACTAACTAACACTAACACTAACACCAATACTCACAATACTCACGTAACACTCACTAACACTAACACTACACCAATACTCACTAACACTCACTAACACTCCACTAACACAACACTACGCCAATACTCACTATACACCCGAACACTCACTATCACTCACTAACACTAACACGACACCAATACTCACTAATACTCCACTAAACACACTCCTAACACTAACACTACACCAATACCACTAATACTCACTAACACTCACGAACACTCACTAACACTAACACTACACCAATACTCACTACACTCACTAACACTCACTAACACTAACACTACACCAATACTCACTAACACTCACTAACACTCACTAAACACTAACACAACACATTACTCACTAATACTCTCTAACACTCACGTACACTAACCTACACCAATACTTCCACTAACACTCCACTAAACACTCACAACACTACACTACAACCATACTCACTAATACTCACTAACACTCCTACACTCACTAACCCTAACACTACAACCAATACTCCTAAGACTCACAACACTCACTAACACAAACTCTACACCAATACTCACTAATACTCACTAACACGTCACTAACACTAACACTACACCTATACTCACTAACATCACAAAACTCACTAACATACACTACACCATACTCACTTAATAGCTCACTAACACTCACTAACACTACACTACAACCAATTACTCACTAATACTCACAAACACTACTAACACTCCACAAACCTAACACTACACCAATAACTCACTAATACTCACTAAACACTAACCTAACGACTACACCAATACTCACTAATACTCACTTACACTCACTAACACTCACTAACACTAACACTACACCAATACTCACTAATACTCACTAACACTCACTAACACTAACACTACACCAATACTCACTAATACTCACTAACACTCACTAACACTCACTAACACTAACACTACACCAATACTCACTAATACTCACTAACACTCACTAACACTAACACTACACCAATACTCACTAATACTCACTAACACTCACTAAACACCTAACACACCAAACCCAAAAATTTAACTACTAATACTCCTAACACTCACTAACACCTAACAAACTACACCAATACTCACTACACTCACTAACACTCACTAAACACTAACACTACACCAATATCACTAGATACTCATCAAACACTCTACTAACACTAAGCACTACACCAAATACTACTCCCCCCCCCCCCCACCCCCCAAACCCCTAATACTCATGAACACTCACTAAACACTCACTAACACTAACACTACACCAATACTCACTAATACTCACTAACACTAACACTAACACTACACCAATACTCACTAATACTCACTAACACTCACTAACACTCACTAACACTAACACTAAACCAATATCACTAATACTCACTAACACACACTTCAACTAAACACTACATCATACTCACTAATACTCACTAACACCTCACTAACACAAACACTACAACCAATACTCACTAATACTCCACTAACACACACTAACACGCACTAACACTAACACTACATAAAACTCACTAACAACACTCACTAACACTCACTAACACTAACACTACACCAATACTCACTAACACTCACTAACACTCACTAACACTAACACTACACCAATACTCACTAATACTCACTAACACTCACGCAACACTAACACACACCAATACTCACTATTACCTCACTATCACTCACTAACACAACCTACATCCAATACTCACTAAACACTCACTAACACGCACTAACACTGAACACTACACCAATACACACTAACACGTCACTAACACTCACTACACTAACACTACACCTATATTCACTAACAACTCACTATACACTCACTAACACTAACACTACATCCCATTCTCACTAATACCACTAACACCACTAAAACTAACACTAACACCAATACTCACCAATACTCACTACACTCACTAACCGACTCACTAACACTAACACTAAACCAATACTCACTAATACTCACTAACACTCACAACACTAACACTACACCCAATACTCACTAATACTCACTTAATCTCACTAACACTCACTAACACTAACACTACAACCAATACTCTCTAATACTCACTTAACACTCACTAACATCTAACACTACAACCAATACTCACTAATACTCACTAAAACACTCCTAACACAACACTACCAACACCAATACTCACTAATACCTCACTAACACTCACTAACATCACAAACACTAACACTACACCAATACTCACTAATACTACACTAACACTAACACTAACACTACCCAATACGTCACTATACTCTCTAACACTCACTCACACTCACTAACTCTAACACTACACCAATACTCACTAATACTCACTAACACTCACAACACTAACACTACATCAATTACTCACAATACTCACTAACACTCACTAACACAAAACACTACATTCCAATATCAATATACACACTAACACTCACTAACACTCACTATAACACTAACACTACAACTAATACTCACTAACTACTACTAACACTCACTAACACTAACACTACACCAATACTCACTAACCTCACTAACACTCACTAACACTATCACTACACCAATCTCACTAATACTCATCTTAACACTCACCAACACTAGACACTACACCAATTCCACTAATACTTACTAACACTCACTAACACTAACAATACAACCAATACTCACTAACACTCACAACACTCACTAACACTAACACTAACAACCAGATACACACTTAACACTCACTAACACTCACTAACACTAACACTACAACCAATATTCACTAACCACCACTAACACTCCACTAACACTAACACTACACCAAAACTCACTAATACTCACTAACACTCACTAACACTAACACTACTAACCAATACTCACTAATACTCTCTAACAACTCACTAACACTCACTTACACTAACACTAAACAATACTCCCTAATACTCACATAACACTCACAACACTAACACTACACCAATCACACTAATACTCACTATACTCACTAACACCTCACTAACACGAACACTACACCAATACTCACTAATACTCACTAACACTCACTAGAGACAACTAACACTACACCAAATACTCACGTAAGAACTCACTAACACTCACTAACACAAACACTACACCAATACTCACAATACTCCTAACCTTCCTAACACTAAACACTACAGACTACACCAAATACTCACTAACACTCACAAACACTCACTAACACTAACACTACAACCAATACTCACTAATACTCAGTTCTAACACTCACTAACACTAACAACTACACCAATACTCACTAATACTCACTAAACTCACTAACAATTACTCACTAACAATAACACTACACCAATAACTCACTAATACTCAACTAACACTCCTAACACTAACACTACACCAATACTCACTAATACTCACTAACACTCCTAACACTCACTAACACTAACGACTAACCAAATACTCACTATACCACTAACGACTCTCACTAACACTAACAATACAACCAATACTCACTAATAACTCACTAAACACTCACTAACGACTAACACTCACACCAATACTCACTAATACTCACTAACACCTCACTGAACACTACCACTACACCAATACTCACTAACACTTCACTAACACTCACTAACACTGAACACACACCAATACTCACTAATAGCACACCAGACACACTAATCACTAACACTAACACCAATACTCACTAATACTCACTATCACTCACATAACACTCACTAAAACTAACACTACTGAGACCATTACTCACTAATACTCACTAAAACATCACTAAAACACTAACACTACAACCAATACTCACTAATACTCACTAACACTCACGAACTCTAACACACACCAATACTCCACTATATACTCACAAACACTCACTAACACTAACACTACATCCAAAACTCACTGAACACTCACTAACACCTCACTAACACAAACACTACCAATACTGCACTAATAGCTAACTACCAACTAACACTCACTAACACTCACTAACACGAACAACTAACACAATACTCCTAATACTCACTAACACTCACTAAACGACTAACACTACACCAATACTCACTAATACTCACTAACACTCACTAAACACTCACTAACACAAACACTACACCAATACTCAGCTAACACTCACCCCCTCTAACACTCACTAACACTAACACTACACCAATACTCACAAACACTCACTAACAACTCACTAACACTACTAACACTACAACAACCAATACTCACTAATACTTCACTAACACTCTCTAACACTACACCAATACTCACTAACACTCACTAACACGTCACTAACACTAACACTAACACCAATATTCACTAATACTCACTAACACTCACTAACAATAACACTACAACCAATAACTCACTAATACTCACTAACACACACTAACACCACTAACACTAACACTACTGCCAATACTCATAACGTAATACTTTCACTAAACTAACACTAACACTACAACCAATACTCACAGAATACTACACACTAACACTCACTAAACACACCACTAAACACTAACACTACACCAATACTCACTAATACTCACTAAACACTCACTAACACTAACACTACACCAATACTCACTAATACTCACTAACACTCACTAACACTAACACTACACCAATACTCTCTAATACTCACTAAACTCAAGCTACTCTAACACTACACCAATACTCACTAATACTCACTAACACCTCTAACACTAACACTGACAACAATACTCCACTTACACACTACTAACACTCACTAACACTAACACTACACAATACTCACTAATATCTCACTAACACTCACTAACACGTAACACTACACCAATACTCACTAACACTCACTAACACTCACTACTAACACTAAAACTACACCAAAACTCGACTAATACTCACTAACCACTCACTAACACTAACACTAACACCAATACTCTCTAATACTGCACTAACACTCACTAACACTCACTATACACTAACACTACAAACCAATACACACTAATTCTGCACTAACACTAACTCTAACACTACAACCAATACTCCCTGAATAACTCACTAACACCACGTAAACACTCACTAAACACTAAAAACTACATCCAATAACTCACTTATACTCACTAACACTCACTAACACTAACACTACATCAATTACTCACTAATAGCTCACTAACACTCCCTAACACAAACACCTACACCAATACTCACAATACTCACTAACACTCACTAACACTCACTAACACTAATCACTAACACTAATACTCACTAACACTTCACTCAACAATCACTCCACTAACACTAACACTACAAACACCAATTACCACTAACACTTCACAAACACTACTAACACTAACACTGACAATCCAATATTCACTAATACTCACTAACTACTGTAGTTTCACCAACACTAACACTACACCAATACTCACTAATACTCACTATTAATGGCTAACACTAACACACACCTATACTCACTAACAATCACTAACACCTCACTAAACACTAACACTAACTCCAATACTCACTAACACTCGACTAACACTCACTAACGACTAACACTACAAGCCAATATCACTAACACTCACTAACTCTCACTAACACTAACACGTACACCAATACTCACTATACTCCACTACTCTCACTAACACACTAACACTACACATACCAATACTTCACATAATAACTCACTAACACTCACTAACATCACTAACACTAACACTAAACCAATACTCCACTAATTACTTCACTAACACCACAACACGAACACTACACCAATACTCCTAATACTCACAAATACTCACTAACACTCACTAACACTAACACTAAACCAATACTCACTAATACTCTATAACACTCACTACACTAACAACTACAACAGACCAAACTCACTAATACTCACTAACACACACTAACACTAAACACTACTCCAATACTTCACTATCACTCACGAACACTCACTATCACTAACACTACACCAATACTCCACTATACTCACTAACACTCACTAAACACTAACACTAACACCAATACTCACTAATACTCACATAACACACTCACAAACAGCTAACAGCTACACCAATACTCACTAATTACTCACTAACACTCACTAACACACACTACCACAATTCAACTACACACAATACTCACTAATACTCACATAACACTTGCACTAACACTAACACTACAACCATACTCACTAATATCACAAAAACACTCACAAACACTAACACTACACCAATAACTCACTAATACTCACTAACACCTCACTAACACTTAACACTACAGCACCAATTACTCACTAACACTCACTAACCCTCACTAACACTAACTCTACACCAATAACTCCACTAATACTCACATAACACTCCCACTAACACTTCACTAACACGAACACTCACACCAATACTGCACTAATACACACGAACACTCACTAACACTAACAGCTACACCAATACTCACTAGATACTCACTAACACTCACTAACACTAACACTACACAATACTCCACTAACACTCACTAACACTCACAACGACTAACAGCTACACAATACTCACTAATACTCACTACCTCACTAACACTCACTAACACTTAACACTACAACATCCAATACTCACTATACTCACTAACACTCACTAACACTAACACTACACCAAAACTCACTAAGACTCACTAACACTCACTAACACTAACACTACCCCAATACTCTCGATTACTACTCTAATAACACTCCACACACTAACACGACACCATACTCACTAACACTCACTAACACTCTCTAACACTACACCACTACTCACTAAATACTCCACTAACACTCACTAACACTAACACTAACACAAATACTCACTAATACTACTCACTATACACTCCCTAACACAAACACTACACAATTACACTAACACTCACAACACTCTCACTAACACTACACCAAATACTCACCAATACTCACTAACACTCACTACACTAACACGACACCGAATACACACTAACACCACGTTGAACACTCACTAACACTACACCATAACTCACTAATACTCCACTAACACTCACTAACATCTAACACTACATACAATACCTAGCACGATACTCACTAACACTCACTACACTCACTACACTCACTAACACCTAACACTACACCAATTACTCACTAATACTCACTAACACCACTAACTCTAACACTACAAAACCATATACTCACTAACTACTCACTAACACTCAATAACACTAACACTACACCAATTACTTCACTAATCCTCACTAACACTCACTAAACACTCGAACACTACACCAATACTCACTAACACTCACTAACAACTCACTAACACTAACACTAACAACCAATACTTCACAAATACTCACTAACAACTCACTAACACTTCACTAGACACTAACACTACACCAATACTCCTAACACTCACTAACAACTCACTAACACTCACTAACACTAACACTACACCAATTACACACTAATACCACTACACTCACTAACACTAACACTACACGCAATACTCACTAACACTCATTTAACACTCACTAGACCACTCACCAACACTAACACTAACACCAATTCTCACTAACACTCCCACTAACACTCACTAACACTAACACTACAACCATAACTAACTAATAACTCACTAACACTCACTAACACTAACACAAAACCAATACTCACTAATACTCACTAACACACACTAACACTAACACTACACCATCCTCACTATTCTCACTAACACTCACTAACACTCACTAACACTAACACAACACCAATAACTCACTAATACTCACTAACTCCACTAACACTAACACTACTCCAATACTCACTAATACTCACTAATACTCACTAACACTCACTAACACTTAAACACTACAACCGATACTCACTAATACCACTTAACACTCACTAACACTCACTAACCCAGCTAACACTACACCAATACCTCACTAATACTCACTAACTCTCACTAACACTCACTAATACAACACTACAACACCAATACTCACCCTCAACTCGCCAACAGTACACCCAACACTCACCAACAATACACCCACACTCACCAACGCTATAGACACTACACCAAACACTCCCACCACCTACTACACCAATACTCAGAAACTCCAACACACGCAACAGCTACACTAATACTCATCAACACTAAACCAACACTCGACCAACACCACACTGTAGCACTCATACCAACACTCACCAACACTACACTAGCACTCACCAACTCACCACCAACACCAACAACTAGCACTCACAACAATCACCACACTCACCACACTACACTAACGCTACACTAGCACCACCAACTCACACCACACTACACTCAACACTCACCAACACTCACCAACGCTACCAACACTACACCAACACTACACTAACACTCAACCAACACTCACCAAACACGCACCAACACTCACCACACTCACCAACACTCACGAAGACTACAGCACTGTGTCACAACACTACACTAACACTCCACCACCACTTCCACCAACACACCACCAACACTACACCAACACTCACCAACACCACCCCCACTCACCAACACTACACTAACACTCACCAACACTCACCAACACTCACCAACACTACACAAGCACGCACCAACCACTCACCACCAACACCAACACTACACTAACACTTCAGTCACCAACACTCACCAACACTACACCACACTCACCAACACCAACCACACTGACCAACACTACACCACCATACTAACACACACCGACACTCAACAAACACTACAAAGACCAAGCACTCACCAACACTCACCACACTACAAACCGAACACTACAGATAACACGTCACTAACTCTCGACCACACTCACCAACATTACACCAACACTCCACCAACACTACACCAACACTACACTAACACTCACTAACACTCACCAACACTCACCAACACTACAACACTTCATCAACAGCGTCATCCAACACTACACAACACTAACTAGCACTCCACCAACACTCACCAACACTCACCAAACACTACACCAACAACTACACCAACACACACAACAGCTACCAACACTCACCAACACTCACCAACACTACAACCAACACTAGCTAACACTCACCAACAACTCATCCAACACTACACCATCACTACACACACTCACCAACAACTCACCAACACCTCGCCAACACTACAACACCAACACTATGTAACACTCACCAACACTACAACCACACTCAGCAAACACTCCACCAACCAATACACCAACACTACACCAACACTCACCTAAACACTCACCAACACTCACCAACACTACACCAACACTACACAGCACTCTCCAACACTACCACCAACCTCACCAAACACTCACCTAACACTACACTAACACTCAACAACACCCCAACACTCACCAACACTACACCAACTCTCACCAAACACTCACCAACACAACACCAACACATACACTAACACTCACCAACACTCACCAACACTACACCACACTCACCAACACTACAACTAACACTCGCCAACACTACACCAACACTACAACCAACACTCACCACATCCCCACCAACACTCCACCAACACTTACACCAACACTCACTCAACACTCACCAACACTCGCCAACACTACACGTAAGACACTAACACTCACCAACACTAACACTAACACTCACCAACACTACACCAACAATCACCAAACACTCATACCAACACATCACCAACACTCACCAACACAACACCAACACTTTACCACACTCACCACAACTCACCAACGATGCTACACTAACTCTTAACACTCACCAACACTCACCAACACTCCACCAACACTCACCAACCCTCACCAACACTCACCAACACAACACCAACACTCACCATCACATCACCTCACTCACCACACTACACGTAACACTACACCAACACTACACGTAACACTCACCAACACTACACTAAGCACTCCACCCAACACTCACCAACACTACACTAAACACTCACCAAAAAAAACACTACACTAACACACACCAACACCTCACGCAACACTACACTAACACTCACCAACACTACACCAACCTCACCCACACTACACTAACACTCACTCAACACAACTAACACTCACCAAGACTGACACAACACTCACCAACACTACCTAACACTCACCAACACTACTCTAACACTCACCAACACGTCACCCAACTACACAAACACTCACCAACACTACACTAACACTCACCAACCCTACACTAACACTCACCAACACTCACCAACAGCTACACTAACACTCACCAGTACACTACACGCTAGAGCCACTCACCCACACTACACTAACACTCACCCAACACTACACTAACACTCACCACACACTACACTAACACTCACCAACACTACACCATCACTCACCAACACTCCCAACACTCACCAACACTCACCAACACTACACTTAACACTCACCAACACACACTAACACTCACCATAACACTACACTGTTACACTCACCAACACTACACTAACATCACCAACACTCACCAACACTACACTAAGCACTCAGACACATCACTACACTAACACTCACCAACACTCACCAACACTCACCAACACTTAACAAACCAAACGATCAACAACACTCACCAACACTCACCAACACTCACCAACAAACACTAGACGACTCACCAACACTACACCACACTCACCAACTACTCACCAACACTCACCAACACTCACCACCAACACTACATCGCAGCACTCACCAACACTCACCAACACATCACCAACACTTACACTAACACTCACCAACACACCAACACTACACTAACACTCACCAACACTACACTAACACCACGCAACACTACACAAAACACTCCCACACTTCAACCAACACACACTAACACGTCACCAACACGCACCATCGACTAACACTAACAACTCACCCACACCTCACCAACACTACACTAACACCACCAACACTACACTAACACTCACCAACACGCACAAACACTCACCAAGCCACTACACCAACACTCACCAACACTACACCAACACTCACCAACACTCACCAACACTCACCAACACTCACCAACACTACACTAACACTCACCAACACTACACTATCACTCATCAACACTAAACACCAACACTACACCAACACCACCAAACACTACACCGACACTTGAGTCACCAACACTCACCAACACTACACCAACAACTCACCAACACTACAACTAACACTCAACCCAACACTACACTAACTCTCACGCACACTAGCAACCAACAAGCTACACCACCAACACTCACCAACACTACACCAAGACTACAACCTCTCTCACCAACACTACAACCCAACACTACACCTCACATCACACAACACTACACCAAGTCTACACCACACTCACCACACTACACCTACACTCACCAACATACTACACCAACACTCACCAACACTACACCAACACTCACCAACACTACAACCAACACGTGCAACACCAACACTAACACCACATTGCACCAACACTACACCAACACTCACCCAACACTCACCAACACTCACCAACACACACCAACACAGGGGTAACTCAACAAGAGGCTCACAACATATCAACTCACTTTTTTTACAAAGGCTTTACATTTCTCTTGTAAATCTATTTTTGTAGACTAAATTCTCTATACTACATTTCCGTCCACGTGACGTGTCTCTGCCCTCTTGCACTCTGTGTGCGTCTATATTTTGTTCGTGCACGTCTGAGTACCTTGCCTGTTTGAGTATAGTAGAGCGTTTTGCGTGCGTCTGTGTTTATTTCGTACTGTCTGCAGTACGATTGTGTACGTCTATATACGTCTGTGTGTGTATGTCTGTGTGCGTCTGTGTACGTCTATTCACGTCTGTGTAAGTCTGTGCACATTTGTGTACGTCTGTTTACGTCTTAATTTTGTTGTCTGTTCTTCTTTGTGTCTGTATGTCTGCCTTAGTGAATAATTATTCATGTGCGTACTTCTGTCTGTGCATGTGTGTCACTGTGTATGTCTGTTTTTGTGTGCATTTTCCTGTGCATGATTGTACTGTGTACGTCTTCATGACTGTACTGAATATATCTGTATGACCGTTCAGTGTACGTCGGTATGACTATTCCGTGTACGTCTGTACTACTGTCTGTGTACCTCTGAATGACTGTGTACGTCTGTCCATGTGTACCTGTTTTTTGTCTATATTGTCAAGGAGATCATAGTTGTTCCTTCACCCCCTCCCCTCCATCACCCCTCCCCTCCTTCACCCGCCCTCCCCTCCTTCACCCCTCCCCTCCTTCACACCCTCCCCTCCTTCACCCCTCCCCTCCTTCACCCCCTCACCCTCCTTCACCTCTCCCTCCCCTTCACAGCCCTCCGCTCCCCTCCTTCATGCCCTCCGTCTTCATCCCCTTTCTTTACCCCTCCCTCCTCTTTCATCTCCTCTCCCGCTTCCACGCCTCCACCTCCGTTTCACACCCTCCCCTTTTCCTTCTGCTAGACCCTTCTCGAAGGTTCATTTCACACTCCCTCTTCCCGTCTCTTAGCTCACCAAGTTTCCCTCACCTCTCCTTCATTTCCTCCCCTCCCCTTTTCTTCCCCCCACCCTCTCCACCCCTCTTCTCCATCCCCTCCCCTTCACATCCTATCCACCTAGGTACACGATCATTTAGATCACATTATAATTCTTTCAGACGACTCCTATCCGTTCACAACCCCTGAGTATTAACAGAGATATTTCAACTATCTATATTAAATAACCTCCTGGTCTGGAGACCAGAGTGGTTCTAGTGGATGGGGGTGCAGAGACCACTTGACACAGAGAGCGTCTACCAGGGCTTGAGACGGAGGTAGTCTGATACAATCAGTTCCAACCCGAATGAACTGTATGTGAGCTGACATTCGGCCAAGTGCCAGATCAACCCAGGCGTGATGAAATGCGGGCAGCCGGTAAGAAAGGCTAGAATTCAGGGAGGTTTGACGAAGTGTAAAAAGAAAGACAGACTAAATGAAGGGAATAAAAATATATACTAAAAAAATGTCTAACCAATGGATTCCAACTTGAAAAAAAAGTCGATTTAAGGAAGTTATAGACACAACAGCCAGTTGACCCAGGAAAGCACCAGGCGAAGCATGGTCCATGGCCGGGCTCAGGGAGTGAAAAAACTCTGGAATCTCGTCCAATGATATAACAAAGATAGCTTGCTGACAAAAGGCTTTGCCAGTAGCGTCACTAGCGGCACTATCGTCGCACTAGCGGCACTAAGCGGCACTAGCGTCACTAGCGTCCACTAGCGGCACTAGCCTCACTAGCGGCACTTAGCGTCTCATGCTAGCGACTAGCGTCACTAGCGCACTAGCGTTCACTACGGCCTAGCGTCACTAGCGGCAACTAGCGTCACTAGCGGACTAGACGTCACTAGCGGCACTAGCGTCACTAGCGGCACTAGCGTCACTATGCGGCACTAGCGTCACTAGCGGCACTAGCGTCACTAGCGTCACTAGCGTCACTAGCGGCACTAGCGGCACTAGCGTCACTAGCGGCACTAGCGTCACTAGCGGCACTAGCGTCACTAGCGTCACTAGCGTCACTAGCGGCACTAGCGGCACTAGCGTCACTAGCGTCACTAGCGGCACTAGCGGCACTAGCGTCACTAGCGGCACTAGCGTCACTAGCGGCACTAGCGTCACTAGCGGCACTAGCGTCACTAGCGGCACTAGCGTCACTAGCGGCACTAGCGTCACTAGCGGCACTAGCGTCACTAGCGGCACTAGCGGCACTAGCGGCACTAGCGGCACTAGCGGCACTAGCGTCACTAGCGGCACTAGCGGCACTAGCGTCACTAGCGGCACTAGCATCACGAGCGGCACTAACGTCACTAGCGGCACTAGCGTCACTAGCGGCACTAGCGTCACTAGCGGCATTAGCATCACTAGAGGTGAGAGGATCACATACTCTCTCACTGACCTAGCCAGAGGTTTCTTCAGTCCAGTATATTATAAAACCCATTTAGACTGTTCAACTGTCACCCATCGTATATATAAGGGGATTACCAATAGATCCCTGGTCGTCTTTAAGAGGAAACTCGTCAGGCCTGATTTTCTGCAAGGCCTAGTTATGTACAGGACCGCTAGGGCGTTGACCCACTGAATGCCCTCTAGGTAGACTCCAGGTAGACTCCAGGTAGACTCCAGGTAGGTACTTTCTCAAGACTGGTATACTAAACAAATCGACTCCCACAAAGCTTGTCTTACGTAAAGGCATGATCTATTTTCACTAGTTGGGATTTTCCATTGGTGACTCCGCCTACTACTGCTCCATTTCATCTGTCTGCAGTATATCAGACCTTCTCTGCGCAGGTGCGTGACCAGGTGGCGTGACCAGGTGGCGTGACCAGGTAGTGTGACCAGGTGGCGTGACCAGGTGGAGTGACCAGGTGGCGTGACCAGCGAACGTAACCAGGCAACGTAACCAGGTTAGGTAACCAGATAACATAACCATGTAACGTAGCCAGATAACTGACCAGGTAACGTAACCTGGTAACGTAACCAGGCAACATAACAGGACTAAGTTGCAAAGAGACTGTAACTTGAAGGAACCAACATTATGCAACATTCTTCCCCCTCCCTGCCTCTCCCTTCTCCTTCACCCCTCCCCCATCCACAACCCCCTCCCCTCCCCCCCCCCTTTGCCACTACCTCCATCCTCGCTGTTCCCTTGAAAAATCAGTTCCACTTATTTTTTTTTCGAACATCCACTTAGGCTTATTGCATAACGAAATAAAACGAAACACAACTCAAACATTAACTCTGAATATACGTGGCAGTTCTGTATAACGAAGGTGAGAGTAGAATGAGAGAGAGAAGAGAGAGAGAGAGAGAGAGAGAGAGAGAGAGAGAGAGAGAGAGAGAGAGAGAGAGAGAGAGAGAGAGAGAGTTGATGTAAGTAACTGCTCTTAGCTTGTAAATAAAGTTAGGAATCCTTGACCTAACCTTCCTAAGACCTTGTGAAGAAGAGACAGAGAGAGAGAGAGAAAGAGAGAGAGAGAGAGAGAGAGAGAAAAGAGAGAGAGAGAGAGAGAGAGAGAGAGAGAGAGAGAGAGAGAGAGAGGAGAGAGAGAGAGAAGAGAGAGAGAGACAGAGAATGGGACAGAGAATGGGAGGGTGTTGGCACCTGGAGAAGAAGTTGATATCCTTGGGGTGAAATTTGACTCCAAACTAACCATGAAGAACCGTGTTGTAAATCTTGCAAACAAGGCAGCCAGAAAGCTTACAGCACTTCGCCGTATCTCGCATCTGCTTGACAGTAGGGGTTGCAAGATTCTGTACGAGGCACAAGTACGCTCACACCTTGAGTATGCTCCACTTTCTTGGTTTGCCTGCCCCCTCTCATCTGCGACTGCTTGACAGAATAGAGAATAGGGCAAGACGTCTCATCTCTCGCCTGGACCCATCCTGGATAGATCTGTCATTTCAGCAGAGCCTTCAACATAGGAGGGATGTGGGTGGCCTTACTGTTATGTACAAGGCCAATATTGTTAAAGTAACACACTTGGATCCACTTCTAGGACAGCGTGAAACAAGCTTTTATGCCACAAGACGGGCAGAAAGCAGCAACTTCACTCTGGCTGTACCCTTTTCCAGAACATCGCTCCATCTGAGATCATATATACCCACGATGACTCGAGTATGGAACACATTCGTACAGCATAATGATGTCAACGAGATAAAGTCAGTTGATCACATGAAAATGCTGGCCCACAGATGGCTCCAACTTCATCCTGTTTCCTACTTGTATGTCTCATAACAATAAAAATGCTTTCAAATGAGCTGATGTAGGTAACAGCTCTTAGCTTGCCAATAAAGTTAGGAATCCTTAACCTGTAAATAGCTTGTCAATAAAACTAGGGATCCTTAACCTTGTCAAACCCTGTGTAAAAAAAAAAAAGAGAGAGAGAGAGAGAGGCGTGGTGATGGTGGGGGGGGGGGTGAATAAGGTTCTTATTCTTCCCATACTTAGTACTTCTTTTACTCTCTCGTTCTATTTTCATTCTTATTCGTTCACTTTATCTTCTCATCGATTTCATCTGTTGCTGTTATTGCTGTTTACTGTTGTTGGTGTTGGTGTTGTTGTCCTTTTCTTGTTCTTTCCCATTTCTTCTTCGTCTACTTCTTTTCCTCCTTCCTTCTCTTCTCCAACCTCCTCCTCCTCCTCCTGTACTTGTATATTTCTCTGCCATCTTTATCACCTTGTATCTCTGTCTCCCGCTACAGAGGTAATCAACTGTCTCCTGCTCATCCACACACCTTCCTTCCTGTTTAACTCAGTAAAAAAAAAACACCAAACACTAGTTTTTCCCAAACAGTGTAATCGTGTTAGCAGGATGAACCATCTCTTTCTTTCTCTCTCTCTCTCTCTCTCTCTCCTCCCCTCTCTCTCTCTCTCTCTCTCTCTCTCTCTCCTCTCTCTCTCTCTCTCTCTCTCTCTCAAAGTTCAGCTGAAGAAAAACATGACACAATCCACTGGAGTCTTCCTATTTGCTTTTAAGCTGATGAATCAATGTTTGTTATTAAATGAAATATGTAATAACAAATATATATATATATATATATATATATATATATATATATATATATATATATATATATATATATATATATATATAATATATATATATATATATATTTAAATATTAACATATATTTAAATATTAACAATGTACCAGACGGTACTTAAGAATTATAAATGTGATATGTGCTTTCAGCACAGTACTATTGTACACGAGAGAAGTGATTATTATTATTATTATTATTTTGTTGATATTGATTTAATTTAATTGGATACACCTCTAGACGATACTTAATAAATTTATTAAATTTTAATTTCTCTAGTTAGTAGCCTACCAGTTGTAATCCTGAAGCACCATTGAATCATACTGAATTCTAATGGATAATTGGACAAGGATACTGACTACTTGTTACGAAAACCCAGTAACAGGCTGGATGCTAGAAGGGCAGTCCTTTCTAGTATTACCTGGAGATCTCTAAGCTTTTAGAATCGCGTTTTTTGTAAGTGTGTGTGTGCCTACGTGCGTGCTTGCGTGAGCAAAGTACACAATATGCATGTGTTGAGCTTCACCTCTTGGGCCAGCCTCTTATCTTTCTGTCGACTATAGATGATGCTATCATACCTGGCTGTAAAGCTGTGTATTGTTCCAGCTTCTGCTGTGTTGCCCCCCTACTCCGTTCTAGCTGTTCGGAGAGCTGGTGGTGACAGGTGACAGAATGGTGGCGGCAGGGTGTTGGTGGCAGATGACAGGGTAGAGGGTGGTGAGAGGAGGTGACAGATGGTGGTGACAGGGGGTTAGTGACAAGAGATGAGAGATTGTGGTGACAGGTGACAGAACCACACTGTATGGCAAGGGGTAATCAATAACATCAATAATGTTAATGGTGTCACTATTGATGGTGGTGACCAGATGACCAGGTTTAGTTAGTGCCACTGACGATGGTTGTTGTTGTTGTTGTTGTTGTTGTTGGTGGTGATGATGGTGGTGGTGGTAGTTGCTGTTGTTCTTGCTGATGCTGGTAGCATTAATGCTTGTTACTATTGTTTTTGTTGATTTTTTGTTTTGTTTATGTCGCTATTATCACATGCGGCGATAAAACCGAATTCTGCTTTTGTTTCTCTTTGCTGTAGGAGTCGTGGTTGTGGTCGTGAGTAATAATGTAGCTGTGTTTGCTTTCATTGTTTGTGATTGTACTTGTTGCTGTGTGTGACGGTACTTGTTTCTGAGTGTGACTGTATTTGTTTCTGAGTGTGACTGTACTTGTTTGTGAGTGTGACTGTATTTGTTTCTGAGTGTGACTGTACTTGTTTCTGAGTGTGACTGTTTTGTTTCTTGTGTGACTGTACTTGTTTCCGGTTGACTGTACTTGTTTCTGATGTGACTGTATTTGTTTGTGAGTATGACTGTACTTGTTTCTGAGTATGACTGTACTTGTTTCTGAGTGTGACTGTACTTGTTTCTGAGTGTGACTGTATTTTTTCTGGTTGACTGTACTTGTTGGGTTGACTGTACTTGTTTCTGAGTTGACTGTATTTGTTTCTGAGTGGGGACTGTACTTTTTTTGTGGTGTGACTGTACTTGTTTCTGAGTGTGACTGTATTGTTTCTGTGTGTGACTGTACTTGTTTTGAGTTGACTGTACTTGTTTTGAGTGTGATTATGTTTGTGGTGTGACTGTACTTGTTGCGGTTGACTGTACTTGTTCCGAGTGTGACTGTACTTGTTTTTGAGTGGGGTGTATTTTGTTTGTGTGTGACTGTATTTGTTTGTGAGTGTGACTGTACTTGTTTCTGAGTGTGATTGTACTTTGTTTCTGATTGTGATTTATTGTTTTGAGTGTGACTGAAACTTGTTTGTAAATGGACTTACTTGTTTTGAGTGTGACTGTACTTGTTTTCTGAGTGTGATTTACTTTTTTTTGGGAGTTGGTGTACTTGTTTTGAGTGTGACTGTACTTGTTTCTGAGTGTGACTGTACTTGTTTCTGAGTGTGACTGTACTTGTTTCTGAGTGTGACTGTACTTGTTTCTGAGTGTGACTGTATTTTTTTTGAGTGTGCTGTACTTGTTTCTGAGTGTGACTGTATTTGTTGTGGTGTGACTGTACTTTTTCCCGGTTGTGACTGTACTGTTTTGAGTGTGACTGTATTTGTTTTGGGGAGTGGACTGTACTTGTTTGTGAGTGTGACTGTACCTTGTTTTGAGTGGGGCTGTATTTGTTTCTGAGTGTGACTGTACTTGTTTTGAGTGTGACTGTACTTGTTTCTGAGTGTGTATATTTTTTGTGTGTGGACTGTACTTGTTCCGGTGTGACTGTACTTGTTGCGGTGTGACTTACTGTTTTGAGTTGACTGTACTTGTTTTGGTGTGACTGTATTGTTTCGATGTGACTGTACTTGTTTTGAGTGTGATGTACTTGTTTCTATATGGACTGTATTTGTTTCGAGTGTGACTGTACTTGTTTTAAATGTGACTGTACTTGTTTTGAGTGTGACTGTACTTGTTTCTGAGTGTGACTGTACTTGTTGTTTGGTGATTTTGATGGCTGTACTTGTTTCTGAGTGTGACTGTACTTGTTTGTGAGTGTGACTGTACTTGTTTGTGAGTGTGACTGTACTTGTTTCTGAGTGTGACTGTACTTGTTTCTGAGTGTGACTGTACTTGTTTCTGAGTGTGACTGTACTTGTTTCTGAGTGTGACTGTACTTGTTTCTGAGTGTGACTGTACTTGTTTTGAGTGTGACTGTACTTGTTGTGAGTGTAAACTGTACTTGTTTCTGAGTGTGGACTGTACTTGTTTGTGAGGTGACTGTACTTTTTTTGAGTTGACTGTACTTTGTTCTGAGGTGACTGTACTTGTTTCTGAGTGTGACTGTACTTGTTTGTGAGTGTGACTGTACTTGTTTCTGAGTGTGACTGTACTTGTTTCTGAGTGTGACTGTACTTGTTTGTGAGTGTGACTGTACTTGTTTTGGAGTGGGGCTGTATTTGTTTGTGAGTGTGACTGTACTTGTTTTGAGTTTTGACTGTACTTGTTTGTGAGTGTGGCTGTACTTGTTTGTGAGTGTGACTGTACTTGTTTCTGAGTGTGACTGTACTTGTTTGTGAGTGTGACTGTACTTGTTTGTGAGTGTGACTGTACTTGTTTGTGAGTGTGACTGTACTTGTTTCTGAGTGTGACTGTACTTGTTTGTGAGTGTGACTGTACTTGTTTGTGAGTGTGACTGTACTTGTTTCTGAGTGTGACTGTACTTGTTTCTGAGTGTGACTGTACTTGTTTTAATTGTTTCAAAGCTTCTATATGGTGTGTTTTTTTTAACTTTTTTGTAAATGTTTTGAAAAACATTATCTCTGTTTCTTAAATTATTGTTATGATTTATTTGTTTTGTAATTGTTACTGTAATTGTTTGTCCAGATTTTTTATGTCTTTTGTTACAATTTTAGCTATTTTTTGTTAATTTTGGTTGCTGTTGTTGTCTTTGCTTGTAGCTGTTGTTATTATTAACATTTATGTGTTATTTCAGTGCTTTTGATGTTCACATTGATGTTATTATTTATGCTTTTGTCATTGATGTTCACGTTAATGTTATTTATGCTTTTGTCGGAGATATTTTTGACGTTCTACTGATGTTTTTAGTTAAGCTTTTGTCATTGTGGCATGCAAAGAGTACGTAACCTTTATTTGGCGCATGTACACACCCTCATTTACAGGCTATCTCCCCCAACCAGCGAACCAGGGGACTGAGGGTTGATGATGGGGCCCCGTCGTTCAACTAGTGACCAGGTTCCAGCCAATAAGAAGATGGTTTTGGCAATCGCAGAGGTGATGTGGGTACCACTCTCCTGTCTGCCCTTGTCATTCCCATTCTAGAGCTGGTTGAAGCACGGTCTGCTATCTTGTGGCTTCTATTTCTGCCTTGCTTACCGTGGAGTGCACTAATACTATCACTGTACATAGTGTATATAGTGTACATACTTCTGTTCTAAATTGGTGAAGGATAATATAAGTCAAAACTTTTCTGCTGTGTTTATTTTGCTCCCTTTACACCCGGGATAACAGGCTATTTGGAATCCTGGGTAGTAATAGTCATTGATGTTTTATTGATGTTATTAGTTCTACTTTTGGCATTGATGTTATTAGTTATGTTTTTATCATTGATGTTTCGTTGATGCTATTAGCCATCAGTCTGTCAGTGTCATCGTTGACGCTGCAGCTGTTGATGCTAGTCAGCGGCACTGACGTCATTTTCCGATGACTATTGATGTCCTCACTGATGTTTTTCTTGCACGAGTCAGGAAAATGTTTAATTTTAACCCAGTTCAGAAACGAAACTGGCT
>NC_069484.1:24819505-24832005 GCF_026875155.1 Cherax quadricarinatus | reverse complement strand
AGCAACAGCACCAGCAGCAGCACCAGCAGCAGTGACAGCGCCAATACACACACCAGTAATAACAGTAACAGCACCAGCACCAGCACCACCATCACCTGCATTAACAGCACCACCAGCAGCAATGACAACACCGATGTTCACACAAGTAGTAAGAGCACCACCAGCAGCATCACCCTTTCAATCATCACCATCAGACAAAACAGCACCGACAACAGTAAGAGCACCAGCAACAGTAACAGCAACATCAACATGTACTTCATCAGCAATATAACATCATCAGCAACATAGCACCACCACCAACATAGCACCACCACTAACATAGCATCACCAGCAACATAGCACCACCAACATAGCATCATCAACATAGCACCACCAACATAACATCATCAGCAACATAGCATCACCAGCAACATAGCACTAGCAACATAGCATCATCAGCAACATAGCACCACCAACATAACATCATCAGCAACATAGCATCTTGAGCAACATAGCACTAGCAACATAGCATCACCAGCAACATAGCACCACCAACATAGCATCATCAGCAACATAGCACCACCAACATAACATCATCAGCAACACAGCAGCACCAACATAGCATCATGAGCAACATAGCACTAGCAACATAGCATCATCAACAACATAGCACCACCACCATCTTATGGATGGTAGTGGCTAGTTTATTGTGTACCTCATATCCACCCACAGGATGGTAGTGGCTAGTTTATTGTGTACCTCATATGCATCCTGTGGATGGTAGTGGCTAGTTTATTTGCTGTGGTTACCTCCATATGCATCCTGAGGATGGTAGTGGCTAGTTTATTGTGTACCTCATATGCATCCTGTGGATGGTAGTGGCTAGTTTATTGTGTACCTCATATGCATCCTGTGGATGGTAGTGGCTAGTTTATTGTGTACCTCATATGCATCCTGTGGATGGTAGTGGCTAGTTTACTGTACAGCCCATATCCATCCATCATTTAACAATGGAAGGATAACTAAGTATACGAAGCAGAGAGTGGTAGACTATGTATTGCTAGATAATACGCTGATATGTAGACTTCTGGATGTGCATGATTCTCGTGGAATCTTCAGTGAGAATAAAAGCTAGATGGAGTGCAAGAAGAGTGATGTCAGTGGGTGAGAGATAGATGAAAGGAGACGAAAGTAACGAAGGTTGAGTGCTTCTGGGTTGTATATAGAACAACTGAAAGATGTGCTAGAGTAATCGAGATTTAAAAATGCTTTTCTGGAGTGCCTGGCATAGTTGTGAGGGAGGGTGAGTTGTAGGAGGGAGAAGAATTGGTGGAACGATGGGGTGAAAGGGGTGGAGGGATGAATCGACAGAAGTATAAGGATGAATTGAAAAGGGTGATAATGGAAACAAAGTTTCCTTAAGAGAAATTATCGCTATTTAAAAATTATTTATAGAAGGCAGTGTTTATGGAAGGAAAAAACAAGGAGTGGTGAGGGAGTGCGGAAGAGGAGCAAATGAGAAATTGGTAAGTCTTGGCTAGCAAATTTTGCTGAGAAGAATCTGGTTTTAAAAGTAATAAGATGAGGAATCCTGAGAAGCAAATGGACTTGGATGTTAAGAGAGAGAGAGAGAGAGAGAGAGAGAGAGAGAGAGAGAGAGAGAGAGAGAGAGAGAGAGAGAGAGAGAGGAGAGAGAGAGAGAGAGAGAGAGAGAGAGAGAGAGAGAGAACGTTTGGTAGGGCGATAGAGGTAGTGGGAAGATGAAGGGAATGTTTGTAAAGAGCTCTTAAATTCTGATAAATGAGAAGCAGTAATTTGTTGCAATGGGCTGAAAGACATGATCATGGTCTGGTAGGAGTGAGGAGCCGGAGGTGGACCTGGAAGGTACGAAGCAGTGTGTAGAATGAAGCAAGATAGGGATGGATGGGATTCAACTGAGATTCATAAAGAATGTGGAGTGGTTGGCGCACATGTTCGGTATATGCGTTGATGAAGAGAAAGGAGCCTAAGGACTGATATAGACCATACATACTTGCTTTGTATAAAGGGAAAGAGGACAAAGAGAGAGAGAGAGAGAGAGAGAGAGAGAGAGAGAGAGAGAGAGAGAGAGAGAGAGAGAGAGAGAGAGAGAGAGAGAGAGAGTAGGGATTATAGGTAAACAAACCTGTTGACTACACCGCTTAGAGTGTTACGGTACAATTATTATTGAAAGTAGGACTGCAGAGTAGCAGCGAGGGATCTGGAAGGGTAGGAGATGTCTTTAAATATTTACACTGAAGCATATAAGTAAACAATACTGAAATGATAAGAACTGTGTGTCGCATTCTTAAGAATTGAGGAAAGTCAAATGATGGGGGGTTGTCAGGAGAGCAATGTGTCAGATGTTGCAGGTGTACCGGATAGGTGGCAGGTCAGTACAAGCAGTAAAGACTACTCAGGCAGATAGTGAAGCTTAGTCGGCAGGAGAGGAGATTATTTTCCAGTGTAAGCGGGTCTTAGACAGGGATGTGTGATGTTACCAAAGTTATTTAACATATCGACAGATACGATTAGAAAAGAAGTGTTTGCTGGGGTGTAGGGAACAATAGAGGAGTACAAAGGTGAGTCTGACATGAGGTAAGATTTGTCACAGTTGCTTTTTTTGTGGATGACACTGTGCTTTTGGGAGATTATGAAGAGAAGTTGCAAAGGTTGTTGGTGGAGTTTGTGTGTGTGTATGTGTGTGTGTGTGTGTGTGTGTGTGTGTGTGTGTGTGTGTGTGTGTGTGTGTGAAAGAAGGACATCAAAAGTGAGAAGAGACAAGAACAAGCTGATGGGACAAACAGAAACTTTGGGGATGAAATACCGGGTTTCATATTGGAATTTGTATGAGGGAAAATAATGAAATGAGATTTTTGGGAATGGAGGTGTGGGCAGCTTGGTCTGTGTACCACAAGGTGAAACAAAGAATAAATGAGGAGGAAAAGGTAAATGGTGTATTAATGCATCTGTGGACAGACAAAAGTTTAACTATGGATGGAAAAAGAGGAATGTACCAAGACTATTGTTTGAGTATGAGCTGTGGGCTTTAATGATGCAACGAGGAGACTGTAGGCAGTGTAGATGTTATGTGTGTGGTGTCAGTATTATACTGAGTATTAGGGGGAGTATTAGGGGTGGAGAAACTAGAAGATGATGTGTGTGTGGGGGTTATGCGAGGTATAATTGACAGGTCTGACCAGGGCTTGTTGAGGCGAGTAGATGTTTTAGGGTTTTGACGTGCTGTTGGAGTGTGTGCATGGTAATATGTACTGTACTCATACAGACATTTCTATCTCCCTCTCCCTCCCTCTCCCTCCCTCTCCCCCTCTCTCTCACCATTTTCTCCATTCTATCTGCACTCTTTCCACACATTTCCTCCACACATTTCCTCCACACACAATCTCCACACACACACACACACACACACACACACACACACACACACACACACACACACACACACACACACACACACACACACACAGGCTGCAGACCTGGTCCAGCAACTGGTTCCTGGAGTTCAATCCCACCAAGTGCAAAGTCATGAGGATTGGGGAAGGGCAAAGAAGACCGCAGACGGAGTACAGTCTAGGGGGTCAGAGACTACAAACCTCACTCAAGGAAAAAGATCTTGGGGTGAGTATAACACCAGGCACATCTCCTGAAGCGCACATCAACCAAATAACTGCTGCAGCATATGGGCGCCTAGCAAACCTCAGAACAGCATTCCGACATCTTAATAAGGAATCGTTCAGGACCATGTACACCGTGTACGTTAGGCCCATATTGGAGTATGCGGCACCAGTTTGGAACCCACACCTAGCCAAGCATGTAAAGAAACTAGAGAAAGTGCAAAGGTTTGCAACAAGACTAGTCCCAGAGCTAAGAGGTATGTCCTACGAGGAGAGGTTAAGGGAAATCAACCTGACGACACTGGAGGACAGGAGAGATAGGGGGGACATGATAACGACATACAAAATACTGAGAGGAATTGACAAGGTGGACAGAGACAGGATGTTCCAGAGACTGGACACAGCAACACGGGGACACAGTTGGAAGCTGAAGACACAGATGAATCAAAGGGATGTTAGGAAGTATTTCTTCAGCCACAGAGTAGTCAGGAAGTGGAATAGTTTGGGAAGCGATGTAGTGGAGGCAGGATCCATACATAGCTTTAAGCAGAGGTACGATAAAGCTCATGGTTCAGGGAGAGTGACCTAGTAGCGACCAGTGAAGAGGCGGGGCCAGGAGCTTGGACTCGACCCCTGCAACCTCAACTAGGTGAGTACAACTAGGTGAGTACACACACACACACACACACACCTGCAACCACAAATAGGAGACTGTACCATACCCACAATCCATACAAACTCTCCATGCACACACTCCACACACACACACACTCCACACATACACTCCACACACACACTCTACACCCTCCCATCCTGTCTCCCACGAGTGTTTTGCTTCACTATCGGCAACCACCACCACCACAACACTGCTATATTATGTGCCCAACTGTTGAGTGTTTTTTAACAGGAAAGGAAAGAGGGAAAAATATCGACGCTAACAGCATAGTGGAGTGGGAAAGGGTGGGAGGGGGATGGAAGGGGTGGTGGGAGAGAGCGGCCACTATCCCCACAACCACACTGATGCCACAAACATCCCCGCCTGACACTGCCCCCACCACAATATGGACTCTATCCTCCATACCACCACCCTCTTTGTTGCTCCTCTTGTTGTTGTTGCTCTGTTAGGCACACTGCCAACCTCTGTAGCAGAGAGACTACTACAGGGTCGCTGCCACAGGGTCGCTGCCACAGGGTCGCTGCCACAGGGTCGCTGCCACAGGGTCGCTGCTACAGGGTCACTGTCACAGGGTCGCTGCCACAGGGTCGCTGCCACAGGGTCGCTGCCACAGGGTCATTGCCACAAAGTCATTGCTACAGGGTCACTGCCATAGGGTCACTACTACAGGGTCACTTCTACAGGGTCACTGCCACAGTCACTGCCACTAACGCCCACTTTTTTGACACTGTCACAGACTAGTGTGTCTGATGTGTGAAGAAAAGTGTTGAGATCTGCAAGAAAACATTGTTCTGTCTATACAAGAAATTTGAGACATATAGCACCCAGAAAATACACACACACACACACACACACACACACACACACACACACACACACACACACACACACACACACACACACACACACACACATACACACACACACACACAGGTATGACAAGTCTCTTAGACCAGAGAGTCAGGGTCAGAAGTTGTGAGTCAACCCGTGCAACCACAATAGGTGAGTACACGTTTGACCTGAGTCCCACACCCCCATTAAAAATGGGGAGGGGACAAGTATTTATTTTTAGATGGGGATGGCATGGAAAAACTGTATTTAAACATCAGTCAGGTTAATATCTGGGTAACTTACTTCTGGGAAGGTTGGGTTGTACACGATGTAATGGAGGATGGAAGGGGAGGAGGAGGGGGTGTTGAATTAGAAGGGGAGAGGGGTGACGAAGATGTGGAGAGAGTGACGAGAAAGATATAAGGTATACCACTACACTGTGTATGATGGGATACAAGTATATATACCACTACAGTGTGTATGATGGGACACAAATATATATACCACTACAGTGTGTATGATGGGACAAAAATATATATACCACTACAGTGTGTATGATGGGACAAATATATATATACCACTACAGTGTGTATGATGGGACACAAGTATATATACCACTACAGTGTGTATGATGGGACACAAGTATATATACCACCACAGTGTGTATGATGGGACACAAGTATATATACCACTACAGTGTGTATGATGGGACAAATATATATATACCACTACAGTGTGTATGATGGGACACAAGTATATATACCACTACAGTGTGTATGATGGGACACAAGTATATACCACTACAGTGTGTATGATGGGACACAAGTATATATACCACCACAGTGTGTATGATGGGACACAAGTATATACCACTACAGTGTGTATGATGGGACACAAGTATATATACCACTACAGTGTGTATGATGGGACACAAGTATATACCACTACAATGTGTATGATAAGAAGCAAGTATATTCCACTACACAACGTATAATGAGACGCAAGTATATACCACTACCAAGTGAACTTAAAACAACCAATTTGTCTTCTGTACTGGACGAAAAAGTAAAAATTGTTGGACGGTGTCATTTTACCCAGGTTGAAATCGTCGACGGGCGAGTCCAGCTGTAAAGAATGAATTTCCACATTTTGAATGGGTTTGAGCTCTCGCGGCCAATGTTCCTCCCCCTTCCTGCATTATGTTGGGATAGAGGACGCCTTAAAGACCTTCATTTGTCAAATTTTGGAGCGTGCTGCCACGTCTTGGCGTCTGGCTGGGCGCTTGTTGGTCTCCCGTCTGTACCACTCAACCACCACTGTTGTTGTCCTCTACACTCCTCGCTATTACCACCATTGATATCACTGTCACCACTGATGTCACTGTCACCACTGATGTCACTGTCACCACTGATGTCACTGTCACCACTGATACCACTAATGTCACTGCTTCCACTCTCACTACTGCTGTTACTACTTCCACTGTCATCACTGTTGTCACTGCTTCCACCGCCATCACTGATGTTCCTGCTTCCACCGTGTTGCAACCCTTGAATGGGTTACAATGTATATAAGGTGTATGCGTATAATTATTACCTTTTCATGTAGTTTTATATTGCTTATATTTGCGATAATAGCTAAATCGTGAATATATTGCTTTATATTATTATTTGTCTTAGTTACTTTTGTTAGGTAGGATGTAACATATTATTATGTGCTCATAGTTCAAGTCTTGATTGTCTAACTACTGTAATTATCGCTCTTTGATCGTTACTCTGCCGGCTTCTGTTGCTGGGCAGCAACTGTCCACGGAGCTATCACGTGATCAAGGGGGGGGTGATCTCACCTCGCCTGAAGTATTCAGTCTGGTCTAGACTCTCTTGGTGGTTGGACGTATTCCTGACAAGTGCATAAATCTCCCTTATTGGCCCTTGTTGGAAGATCGTCTCTTGTCTCATTATTGTTGTAGGTTCTGTAGAACTCTGTTCACAGAACACTGTCGAGACTTAGTGATTTTCGACGTTGTACTGAGGTTGTGTGTCGCTTAGACACTCTGAGCAACTCAGGTCCTGAGCTGTAGCTTCTGACCTAATTTGTACTGGTATCTGTGTACTGTCACAGTCGGGGATTTTCTTATGCTGAACTTAGATTCAGTAGTATGGGAGTTTTGTGACTTTTGTGGAGGATCTGCTGATGGTCCCTACTTAGTGTCGTTACATTATCTCCTTGATCCCGATTGTGTCGCAGTTGCTTGTTGTATTGCTATTGGGCTTAGCATTCTTTTTATTGTTCAAGCAGACTGTTCTGATTGCCAGTTGGTCAAGAAGTTAGTTTATTTGAGGACTTTGTCAGTCACTTGTTTAAGTCTAGTCGCGTCTTGAGACATAGCGAACTACTTAGAGCACTTACACACATACACACAAACTTGTCCATATTTGTAATATCTTATTAAATGTTAATGTACCAGACGGTACTTAATGCATTCATGAGGAAGCTGAACTTATTTATTTATCCACACATTCCGAGACTATGTGGCAAAATATTTCTGCTCATGAATCTTCTCAAGGCTGACGATAATTTTCTTTTATTCTCTAGATTTCTGTTTGTTCACTCTTCTTGGTTTCTTTTCCTTGCCAGTGATGTGTCGCTGCTAATCAATTTTTCGAATAATTTCAAATATGTAAGTGAAATTTGAATTATTTTTCATAAATACAAGAAAATTTTATGCAATAACACAAAATTTAAAAATCGGAAGCATTGTTAATGCAATGGATGTGTTGTTAAACTACGAGATATTTCGGTTTTTCATGGACACAACACCTGGGTGGCAAGCAGTAATTACCCTCTGACTGTAACCTTATACAGAACATCACTTCAGCTGTGATCAATCTGATCATGTATTCCTAGAGTGACTCGAATCTGAAAATGTTTGGACAGCATAATGATATCAGTGGCCCACAGATGGCTACAACTTCATCCTGTTCCCTATTTGTATATCTCTTAACAATGTTACTGTAAGTAACAGCTCTTACCTTGTAAATAAAGTTAGCAACCCTAAACCTAGCCTTGTAAAACTCTGAGCATAAAAATATATTTTGTGCTCAGCATACTACACACAGGCAGTAATTGACTTTCAACCCATGGTTAGTTGACTGAAACCCACGACATCATAAGATGAGTTATAAGTAACCTGTTAGTGATAAATTCCAGATTTTTATCATTCTGAAGAACATGCAGTAAGTAACAGCATGATTACCTACCTGGAGTCTGCCTGGAAGGTATTCAGGGGATCAACGCCCCCGCGGCCTGGTCCTCGACCTGGCCTCCCGGTGGATCAGGGCCTGAACCACAGCCTGGCTGACCCGGCAATGACTTTAGGTATCTGTCCAGCTCTATTTTGAAGACAACGAGGGGTCTATTGGTAATTCCCTTTAAGGTTGGGGGGAGGCTATTAAACAGTCTTAAGCCCGGGGCACTTATGGTGCTTTCTCTTAGTGCACTAATGGTGCCCGTGCTTTTCATTGGGCGTATGTTGCATTGCCTGCCAAATCTTTTTCTTTCGTAGAAAGAGAGTTTCCGTGTGCGGATTAGGGACCAGTCCCTCTAGGATTTTCCAGGTGTAGATTATGATGTATCTCTCTCGCCTGTGCTCATATGTGCAGTGAAGGTTCTTCGTACATTCTCTAGATCTGTGATTTCACCTTCCTTGAATGGAGCTGTTAGTGTACAGCAGTATTCCAGCCTAGAGAGAAGTTATTTAAAAGGATTATCAATGGCTTGGCATCTCTTGTCTTCAATGTTCTCATTATCCATCCTATCATTTTCCTCGCAAATGTGATAGTGGCCCTGTTATCATGCTTGAAGGTGAGATCCACAGACATTACCACTCCTAGGTCCTTCACATTACTTTTCCATTCTATTGTGTGATTAGAGTTTCTAGCATACTCAGTTCTAGCTATACATCCTCCAGTTTTCCATAACGGAGTAGTTGGAATTTGTCTTCATTGAACATCATTTTGTTCTCCGTTGCCTATTGGAAAACTTGGTTTATATCTTCTTGGAGATTTGCCGTGTCCTCAGTGGATGACACTCATTCAGATCCTAGTATTGTCTGCAAAAGTTGATACGGTATTATGATTTACATTTCTGTCTATATATGATATGAGGTTGAGGAACAGGGTAGCGGCGAGTACTGTGCCTTGTGGAGCAGAGCTCTTCACTATGGAAACTTCCGATTTAATTCTGTTTATCACTACTCTTTGTGTTCGATTGGTTAGAAAATTGAAGATCCCTCTGCCCACTTTTCCAGTTATCCCTTTAGCACGCATTTTGTGTTCTATTACACAATGATCGCACATTTAAAAGGCTTTTGCAAAATCTGCATATACTACATCTGCATTCTGTTTGTTTCCCAGTGCATCCAAGACCATATCATAGTGATCCAGTAGTCGCGAGAGGCAGGAGCAACCTGCTCTGAACCCTTGTTGCTCTGGATTGTGCAATTGTTGGAAATCCAAGTGGTTTGTAAACTTGTTTCTTAGAACTCTTTCAATTTTTTTCTGATGTGGGACGTTAAGAATTATAAATGTGATATGTGCTATCAGCACAATAATACTGTACACGAGAGAAGTGATTATTCTTATTTTGTTGATATTGATTTAATTTAATTTGATATACGCCTAGACAACTTAATGATTAATAAATTTATTAAATTTTAATTTCTCTAGTTAGTAGCCTACCAGTTGTAATCCTGAAGCACTATTGAATCATACTGAATTCTAATGGATAATTGGACAAGGATACTGACTACTTGTTACGAAAACCCAGTAACAGGCTGGATGCTAGAAGGGCAGTCCTTTCTAGTATTACCTGGAGATCTCTAAGCTTTTAGAATCGCGTTTTTTGTAACACACCGTCACTACTGTCACTGCTACCACCGTCACTAATGATGTCACTGCTACCACCGTTACTACTGATGTCACTGCTACCACCGTTACTACTGATGTCACTGCTACCACCGTTACTACTGATGTCACTGCTACCACCGTTACTACTGATGCCACTATTACCACCGTTACTACTGATGTCACTGCTACCACCGTTACTACTGATGTCACTGCTACCACCGTCACTACTGATGTCACTGCTACCACCGTTACTACTGATGTCACTGCTACCACCGTTACTACTGATGTCACTGCTACCACCGTCACTACTGATGTCACTGCTACCACCGTTACTACTGATGACACTGCTACCACCATCACTACTGATGTCACTGCTACCACCGTCACTACTGATGTCACTGTTACCACCATCACTACTGATGTCACTGCTACCACCGTTACTACTGATGTCACTGCTACCACCGTTACTACTGATGTCACTGCTACCACCGTTACTACTGATGTCACTGTTACCACCATCACTACTGATGCCACTGTTACCGTCACTACTGATGTCACTGCTACCACCGTTACTACTGATGTCACTGTTACCACCATCACTACTGATGCCACTGTTACCGTCACTACTGATGTCACTGCTACCACCGTTACTACTGATGTCACTGTTACCACCATCACTACTGATGCCACTGTTACCGTCACTACTGATGTCACTGATACCACCGTTACTACTGATGTCACTGCTACCACCGTTACTACTGATGTCACTGTTACCACCATCACTACTGATGCCACTGTTACCGTCACTACTGATGTCACTGATACCACCGTTACTACTGATGTCACTGTTACCACCATCACTACTGATGCCACTGTTACCGTCACTACTGATGTCACTGATACCACCGTTACTACTGATGTCACTGCTACCACCGTTACTACTGATGTCACTGTTACCACCATCACTACTGATGTCACTGATACCGTCACTACTGATGTCACTGATACCACCGTGATAGGAACAGGTATAAGGCGACTTAAATGAAAGTTTAATTCTCACATAAGTAACTGGGATGCTAGGAAGTGCTTTTTCAGGCACAGGGTAATACTGAAACGGAACGAAGTGAAAGCAATAATGTGTACGGAGTTTCAGGAATAGCTATGATAGGACAAAAGAGGCTGGGAACCAGCAATTACCGTCAAGTAAAAAAAAAGCGGGACCAAGAGCTAAGACTCCTGGGTAGTTCAGTCTTTTATCAATAAGTTCCAGTTGCTTTTGTGTAACCCCCCCCCCGTGACGGGGAGGGGGGGGTGCCACACGTCAGCAGCTGATAAACAAGCACAAACAGGCAATTCAACTCTTTAACAACGGCTCAAAAGCCATTTGCAGCTTTAATAATGACGCATAAAACTGCCGTTGATGCGACAGAAAATCATACAAATTTGGATGATTGTTGATATAAGATATGACTGTGTCAGCCTGGTGGTGGTGGTGGTGGTGGTGGTGGTGGTGGTGGTGGTGGTGGTGGTGGTGGTGGTGGTGGTGGTGATGGTGGTGGTGGTGGTGGTGGTGGTGGTGGTGGTGGTGATGGTGGTGGTGGTGGTGGTGGTGGTGGTGACGGTGGTGGTGGTGCCCGGGGGTGATGATGGTGGTGGTGGTGGTGATGGTGGTGATGGTGGTGATGGTGGTGCGGTGGTGGTGGTGATGGTGGTGGTGGTGATGGTGGTGCCGGTGGTGGTGGTGGTGGTGATGGTGGTGCCGGTGGTGGTGGTGATGGTGGTGGTGATGGTGGTGATGGTGGTGGAGGTGGTGATGGTGGTGGTGGTGATGGTGGTGGTGGTGGTGGTGGTGGTGATGGTGGTGATGGTGGTGGCGGTGGTGGTGGTGGTGGGTGGTGGTGGTGGTGAGATGATGGTGGTGGTGGTGGTGATGGTGATGGTGATAGTGGTGATGGTGGTGGTGGTGGTGGTGGTGGTGGTGGTGGTGGTGGTGGTGGTGATGGTGGTGATAGTGATTTTCGACGTTGTACTGAGGTTGTGTGTCTCATAGACACTCTGAGTAACTCAGGTCCTGAACTGTAGCTTCTGACCTAACTTGTACTGGTATCTGTGTATTATCACAGTCGGGGATTTTCTTATGCTGAACTTAGATTCAGTAGTATGGGAGTTTTGTGACTTTTGTGGAGGATCTGCTGATGGTCCCTACTTAGTGTGGTTATATTATCTCCTTGTTCCTGATTCTGTGTCGCAGTTGCTTGTTATATTGCTATTGGGCTTAGCATTCTTTTTGTTATTCAGGCAGACTATTCTGATTGCCAGTCGGTCAAGAAGTTAGTTTATTTGAAGACTTTGTCAGTCACTTGTTTAAGTCTAGTCGAGTCGTGAGACATAGCGAACTACTTAGAGCACTTACACACATACACACAAACTTGTATATATTTGTAATATCCTATTAAA